>VZRM01001887.1:216297-231120 GCA_013397955.1 Grantiella picta | reverse complement strand
TTTTGTTTTTTTTTTTTTTTAATTTAGCCGTCTCAGGAAAATCACTGCTACAAATAAATATCAGGCTATTTTACCTGAGTAATTTTTAAAAACTCTTTGCAAAATATAAGAACCCAGCAAACTATTTGCTCCTTCATCAATAAATCTTCGTTGTTTAAAGAGAAAAAAGGACGGAAGAAGGGAAAAATGGATCACGAGCAAGTCTCAGTTAGCAGATGATACCAGAAATCTTTCTGAAGATTTGTTTTCACAGTTCTGTGGTTTACAGTTACTCTGTGAATTTTCTCACTTTGCTTAATTTTTTTCACAGTCTCAAGCAATGGTTTCATTTGAAGTGAGCTGAGATCAATTTTAAAATGGAGGACTGCTCATCCAGAAAGAGAGTGTTCTTTTTAGCAACCAGACAGCCACATGTTGAGGTACACAAGTTTCTGTGGCCCAGTGACCACATCTCAAAACTGTAAAATGAATTTGGATATGCGTCACAAGGCAAATAAACACACAGGACCAAACCAAGCAAAACAAAAACAAAAACAAATAAACAAACAAAAAAAAAACAAACAAAAACCACCACAACATCAACGACAAAATAGTTTTGGGGTTTTTTACCTTTCTACTACTTCACAATTTAATCTCTCAGCTCCATATGAGCTGATATGATATTTTTCAACAAATGCAATAGGAAATGAAACAACTGGACTAAGAAACTTATGATTTACTATGATATATACTAGTGTGGCATATGGACAGCTTAAAAGAAAAGGCTTAGCAGAATCTATTTCTTTACTAGGGAACAAAGATTTACTTGCTTTTGAGAAGAAGCAGCTGTGAGAAGACTCATTTGGGGCCTCCATCCTCTGGGTTTGTAGGTACTGCTGTTGTCTGAGATTTTGGTCCTTGTCTGAACTATGCTGCAGGAATGGCTGTGCCCCAGCAATTAAAAATACTGACCCTGACCTGCTGACTGGGATTCTGTCTCAACCACAGACCTGTTTCATCCCTATGCACCTTTCTGGGATTCACTGCCTGTGGCTGGTCCTGCTTCCATCACTAGATCTGCCCTTCTTGCTGCCAGCCTTGGCTCCTGGCCCATTTTCTCCTTAGTGATATGTGAATACTGTTATGCCAAATTCTCAGGCAAAATATAAATGAAATTTACAGGGCTCAGAAAAAACCTAAAATCTGTGGGTTTTTTCAAAAACCATTTATTATCCTTAGTAGAAAGATCCACTTACATACAAATACATAAGCATGGTGTGAGATATCCACTGTCCCCCAAAGCCTTAGACTCTAAAGAAGTGAATTTCTTGCTGAAGATGCTGTTCTCAGTTTTTCCAAGGGAACTGACAAATTATGAAATTTGAATAACACCAGTGACATTTCCACATTTTCCATTAATCAGTTTAGGAGGGCTCTTCTGCTGATAGTGGAAATCTGTAAGTCTCTGATCCCCATCAGCTCTGTCCATTATTGAAGAACTTCAGGAGAAAATTTCACTTTCAGTACTTTTTGTACACAACCAGCTTTCTTTTTCTCTATCACATCTTTTTGCTACAGTCTGGTCAGTGCAAAGAGTTCTCTAGGTTGGGGTTGATATCATGTTATTGTAGGACATAGAAGAGAAAAAATCCCTCTGTTCTCTTCTCAAGGTGAAGCTGATGGAAAATAAGATGGTATGGTTAAGCAGCTCTGGTGGAAACCAGGTAGTATCAACCCTTTGTTTTCCCAGGAACCTGATGGTGTCTGGATTCTGACAGTACATATTGGAAATAGTGTTTCCCCAATACCTATAAGATTAGTTTCCCGTGTTCCCTTTCTTTTTTTTTTCTGTAGATCCAAATCTTTATTTTTAGATTTACTACGACATGTAGGGCTGACCTACAGTTCATGCTTTCTAAAGTTTATTAATATTCCAGCTACTTCCATGATGACTAAATTCCACCTTCATTGTCTCTCCAATTCAACACTGAAAGTCACACATGCATGTAAGCTTTACCCTCTTCTGGAATGTATCTTCTGGTTATTGCTGCTCTAGCACAGCAGCAGCAAATATATTTCAAATTCTGTTTTAACAGAACCCTATGCATCCTTAGAAATGACATTTATTCCTTCCGAGACTTAATTTCTTACATTTTCCTACCTCCCACTAGTGCTCAAATATGGTGACAATAGGGTCCTGGACCCTGTTATTACCACAGATTGATGTACCTAAGTGTTTGTCCACTCAGCAGGAATCTTTGCAATAATTGCCATTTGAAATTATTGCTTTTTTCTTGCTGTATTCAGGTATTTTCAGTACCATGGTCTGCATGACCCAGTGAAATGCTATCTTTCTAGAACAAAACACTTAGGTCTTTCCCTAAATGTCAGTGGAAACTCCAATCTTGTTTGTGTTGGTTTGCACCATTTGTTTCTCCTCATCCCTGAAGCCTGGTGACTCTGTAGCACCAGTGTGGATCAAGACCATCCAGGGGAGGGTGGGAATTGAGGTTGGCATAAAGTGTGTGATTGGCACCAGTGGTGAATCCTTATTGTGTCGAGATTTTGGGCATGACAGTTATTGGTAAACCAATCCGAAATAATTCCATTCAAAACTGCCAGATTTGCTGCAGAGTGATGTGTTCTTAAAGATCCTTGCCAGAATAATGATTGATGCCTGCTGCCAATCAGTATGGAGACACAGTCACTTCTTGCTGTCATTTAACTATGGCTACACTGAGTGTTTAACAAAATGAAGGAGTATATTTGATGTTTAATGGCTAAGGTTACCTACAGTTGCTCATTTAAGAGGTTCACACCTTTGTTCATTGGAAGGCAAGCCTTGGAAAATCACTTGTCTTCCATGTGTTTCAGTCAATCCATCACTTGAGAAAAAATAAACCAAAAAACACAAGAAAAACCCCAACCAAAAAAAAAGCNAAAAAAAAAAAAAAAAAAAAAAAAAATCAAACCCAAAACCAAACAAACTCACCTGAAAAACAACTGGCATTTGAGTTAGAACTTACAGTGGAAATTAAACGTGCGTTTCTCATATTCTAATATCATAGAATACTCTCAGCTTCACTGATTGCACATTACTCTATAGATGGCATCAGGTTATCTTTGCAGGACAAAAAAAAAATACTATTTGATTTTATATTATTTTTTCTGTCACTTGCAAGTGAATAGAATAATGGGTGAGGAATTCTACTCTGACACTTTTTGCTTAGCTTTATTATACAGGTGGGACCCTATGTTTTTGTAGATCACTCTTCTTTAGCAAATTACTACATTTTAGGAAAATTCCTGAATCTCACTGGTAGCAATGGGATATTAGTGTATGCTTGCATTTAGGCCTGTAGTCAAATACATTCTGAATGAGGAAAATACTCTAAAAAAAATAAAGGGAAAAAAGAAAAAAGTTGAGGCACACAAGACTCAAGATGCATAAATGAAAATATTAAAATAAGGGATTATAAATTGGTCATAAAATGTAGGTAGGCCAAAGCAAAGGTGGGTGTAGTCCATAAAGGTACCAGTATTTTATGTTAAGCTTCAGTCTTAGCGTATTAATTAAAAATTCCCAGAGACCCAGGACACAGCAATTATATTGATGTAATTTTTCTCTTTTATGCAAGGAGAAACTCACCTGATAATACTAATAATGGCACTTGTGTAGCACTTTACATTCACAAAGTGCTGTACCAACAACACCTAAACTACACCCTGGTTTGTATTATTTCTTTTACTGCTGCTACAGGATGGGTCTTAGAGGACAAGGAATAGGGGCAAAGTTCCTCTGTAGTTGCTGCACTGTAGACAAGGCTCCCTTCAAACTGCTCTTTCCCCTTGGGTTCCTGCTAAGTCAGGTTCTTCTTGCTTGCAACTTTAGTAGCTTTTCCACACTAATTAAAAAAAACCCACAAAAACAAGCCAACCAACCAACCAAAAAAACCCCAAACATGAACCAAATCAAAACAAACCCCAAAATAAACTCCCAAAACATTATTTTATTGATTCATATTATATATATCTTATGTAACATCAGTGCAATGTTTGGACTGGGCATCGATCAATTTTGTGGATCCTGGCAAGCTGTAGTTAAAATATTCGAAGCATTTAGCATCAGCACAATTTTAAATTCACCTGAGACAAAATAAATGACACACAGCTTGTTTTTTCAGCAAGTTTAACAACATTTAACAGCGGGGGAATGAATTATAAAGTTTTCTGAGATGCATATTGAGACCTCCCAACAGACACCAAGATGCCAGTTCACAAGTCTTGCCCCAAAGAGTCAGCTCTTCTCAACTTGTCTTATTGCACTTAACAAAAACTTGTGGCCATAATAATCTTGTTAAACTCTTTACACTCAGCATTAACTACAGATCATTCCCCCCTCTGTTTCTGCATTACAGCACATTAAACCTGTTCTACATATCTGTGAGAGCATGAGCTAAGGAGCTCTTCTATAACTTTTTCCACTCATGTTAGGAGAGAAGGGAATAACTTTGTGTTCTATTTCTTTCCTCCTTTCATTAAAAACACTAAGCTTTGCTGTCCTCACTGACATGAAGCTATGTCCAAGCTAGGTCCCAGAATACTGAGTAAATGACCTAGCAAAATCTCCTGTGAATATGGTCAATATCCTACAGCAGCAGAGTCTGCTCAGGTGCTGCAAGGAACCATTAAAACTTCCCTTTCTCTCACTACATAGCACTCTGATATGTCCTAAACGTATTTACTTTGCTGAAATAAATCCCAGTCTTTTTTCCCACCCCTAAACTCTGTCCTTTAGTTCCTAATCTTCTTCTGTGTCTAATAAGGGAGTCTTTTACTCACAGCATTCAGCTGACAAAGTCCAACTCCAATAGATCAGTCAGTAAGTTGTGCCTGCATTCAGCTCTGTCCTGACAGAAATGTACACATTATATTACAAACTCTAATCTACATTAACCAGAAGCATGACTTGTGTCTTCCTTCATAAGAAGGCTTTTTTTGTCATCTTTTAAAAATCATTTGACCAAGTTCACATTAGTAACTTCTGCATTATTCCTCTGGCTTTTTTCAGAGTCATGCAGCTTGCCAATTAAATCATTTGAAGTTGCTGAGTTATTGTGCCGTGTGTGATAGTCACGTAGGTGTATACAGAATGTGCTGCATTTAATCTTCAATGGATGGAAAATTGCTGGCACTATGAATTTTGCCAACCTTTGCTTCTGCCCCCCCTCCCCACTTTGCAAATGGTTTTAGAATCTAAATGCAAACACATTAAGTGTAAAGAATGAATTTAGCATTTAAATTAATGGTTTCATGTCAGACACAGTACAGGTTTTGTTTGCTTGGGTAAGAAGCTAAAACCTGCACTAAATATACTGAATGGCTTCAGGTGATTGACCAGCGCATTTTGTCCACAGGATGAGACTAACAGATCTCAGCTTATGGAATGCTTGGCTGACTCTCAATTCTCAGTTTTACTCTTTTTTTTTTCTTTTCTTTCTTTTCTTTTCTTTTCTTTTCTTTTTTCTTTTCTTTTCTTTTCTTTTCTTTTCTTTTCTTTTCTTTTCTTTTCTTTTCTTTCTTTTCTTTTCTTTTCTTTTCTTTTCTCTTCTTTTCTTTTCTTTTCTTTTCTTTTCTTTTCTTTTCTTTTCTTTTCTTTTCTTTTCTTTTCTTTTCTTTTCTTTTCTTTTCCTTTTTTTTTTTTTTTAATTTTTTTAATTCAAAATATATTTGCCCATGAACCAGTAGAGTTCCTCCCAATGAAAACTATCAAGGTTGACACTACAAGTTTTCAATGGCAGCCGGTCTGAAGGACTGCATATATCTACCCTCAGACAACTGTGTTATGGAGCTAAAGGAACTGCATCTAAATTCATGAGCCGATAAAAAGTAATCTGGCTAAAGTCTTTTTTTATACCGGAATATACACTGATAATCACACCCCCTTGAATTACAAATGTTCCATAACCATTCAAACTGGTACTGAGTTACTGACATTATATGAAGTAATGTCATAATAAAGACACTTTAAAAGACAAACCCATAACTGACTTACTTCTCACTTAAAAAAATGTTCCAGAAATCTTTTGAGGACATAATTGATGGTATACCAGATTTCATAGACCATCAAAGAATTGACTATATTTTAATAAAGCAGAAAAATTAAAATCACTTTAGCTTACCAGTTAGCTTACCAGTTAGCTTTGTAGTATTATTATTATTATTATTAATTTATTTATTTATTATGTTTTTCCCCTTTTTTAATCTTCCTGCTCAGCTCTCTCTCTCCTCACCTTATGTTTTAAAACTCAACTAAAAATTAATTAAAAACCATGTTGACCTGTGGCTTTATCTCAGTAACAAACGTATGGATTTTTCTCTTCTTCTTAGAGACAACAGATATATCTGCATTCTCAACTCGATATTTTTTAAGAGAGATACACTGAAATGAGGTATTTGAAGCACCCACTTTAGACAGCACATCTAACTTGCTTCGTAATGGTATGACTACCTATCTGTCTGTGCAATACAAAGCAGTGATAATTAATAAGGTTGCTTGGCATAAGGGCTTGGAGCAACTTGCAGCATCCATCTATCTTACTAATTGTCATCCACTGTACACTCTCTGAGATTTCAGGTAAGTCAGTCAAGGTATCCCTCCCGACCTTCCACATCAGGAAGAAGCTGAGCCAATTTAACCCACCCCATTTGTGTTTTCAAGTAGAAGTGAATGTTCTACAGCTAGTTGAACTGAGAATTTCAAAGAAATTAACTAATTGCCTAAATGGTTATGTTGCTTTCTTCTTGCCTGGTAACTTAGCACATGGTTTTGTGGAAGGACTGAAGAGTGAGCAAGGCATCAAATTCTCTCAAAGTCATGTGGCTAAATACTCCTACGGGGTTGATTAAACAGAAAACGTAGCCAGGTCTTGCCTTAAAATAAAGGAGCAAAAATGGTCATGATTTTAAGACAAAACCAGAAAAAATATGGTTAAGTATTGCAAGGTATATGTTTTCAGTAAGAACAAGAAAAAGAGAAACAAAAATAGCTGAAGACTTTTCACCTACCCAAAACAAACCTCAGCACATGACAATCAGCATGGATAGAATATTGCATGTCTTTTAGCTGAAGATGGCAGAGAAATGATGAAATAAAAGAAGTTTATTTTAGAGTTCCAGGGACGTTCACAGTCCATTATGTGAGGCTTCTAACTCCTTAGTGAATTCTGCAACTCCCAGTTGACTCAACTCTCTTCCATTAATAACCTCCACACCCAGTAATCATGTACCCACATCCTAGCTGTCCATGCCTGAAGTGGAAACATCTTTATCACAAGAAAATGGGATCTAATAACTGCACAGTTCGTGGTCTAAATTCTGCATCTCTAGACATTGTTCTTCTCTTAGTGGAAGATTAGTGAAAAAAAAAAAGTAATTTGTATTTACATGGGACAATAGGGGATCAGTATTTTTAAAATGTCAGCCAACAGCAGTTTTGCTGCAATGAGTACAAACATCTGTGCTCAGCTGCCAAGGTGCAACACTGCATGTTCATGCCTTAAAACTCAGTTTTCCACCCACAACTCAATTATTGAGCACAAAAATGAGTAATTGAGTGTGTGAAAGTGGGTGTGTGTGAAAACAGGGTGGTGATATGACAGCAGGAGAGGACAGCTTGCTGGCCTGCACTATAGCAATGTTGACCCAGTGCCCACAAAAGCCACTCTGTCAGTCTCCTTTTTGGCTGGACAGAGGAGAAAAAATATAATAAAAGGCTTGTGGGTTGAGAAAAGGACAGGGAGAGATCACTCACTGATTACTGTCTCAAGTAAACAAGACTAAATTTAGGTGAAAAATTTATTACCAAGCAAATCAGGGTAGAACAATGAGAAATTAATTGCTGAAAACCCCTTCCCCCCACCCTTCCCTTCTTCCTGGGCTCAACTTTGCTTCTTAATTCCCTCCTGCCTCCCTCCCAGCAGCACAGGGGAACAGGGAATGGTGCTGTGGTCAGCTCATCACACTCTGTCTCTGCTGCTGCTTCCTCAGCAAGGTTTGGACTCCTTCCCCTTCCCTGCTCCAGCGTGGGGTCCCTTCCTTGGAGACAGACCTCCATGGACTGTTCCAGAGTGGATCCTTCCCACAGGGTCAGTTCTTCATTAAGTGGTCCAGCACAGGTCTGTTCCACGGGGTCAGTCCTTCAGGAACAGCCTGCTCTAGTGTCCTCCATGGGGTCACAAGTCCTGCCAGCAAACCTGCTCCAGCCTGGGCTACTCTTTCCATGGAGTCACAGGTCCTGCCAGGATCCTGCTCCAGCACAGGATTTCCCATGGGGTCACAGCCTCCTTTGGGCATCCTCCTGCTCCAGCTGGGCTCCTGCAAGGGCTGCAGGTGGATCTCTGCTCCCCCCTGCCCTCCCTGGGCTGCAGGGGCACAGCTGCCTCACCTGGGATGCACCACCTGCCTCACATGGGCTGCACCAGGGGCTGCAGGGGAATCTCAGCTCCAGAGCCTGGAGCAGCTCCTGCCCCTCCTGCTGCACTGCCCTGGGTGTCTGCAGGGCTGTTCCCCGCACATATTCTCTCTCTGGCTGTAGTTACCATTGCAAAGGGGCTTTTCCCCTTCCTTAAATACATTATTCCAGAGGTGTTAGCATTGTCACTGTTGGGCTTGGTGGATCTGTCTTTGAATCCCACTGGCATTAGATCCATTGGACATGGGGGAAGTTTCTGGAAGCTCCTCAGAGAAGCCATTCCTATGGGCCCTGCACTATCAAAACCTTGCCACGGAAACCTGATACATTGGTGGTCCATCCCATGGCTGCTCGCAAGATGTTTCAAAGAAAAATACCAAAAGTCTTACGACAGGGCGTGGCTGAATAATCTGTCTTTTCAGAACTGCTGCTGTTTTCTGCCCAAAACAGTTGGACTTTACCCGAAAGGATTATACTGATCTATAAAGGACTTCTGTCTCTTACCTCTTTCACCTCTTATACCTTTAACACTTCCACCTGTCTTTTGCTTCTTTCTTCGTTTTATTTCTTCTTTTTAATCAAGGAGCAACACATCTTATTCCATAAACAAAGGCAAATGTAAATTTCATTGAATTTTAGGATCTTAGCTAAGACAATTTATTTAGTACCTTAGTCTATTTATATGACCAAATAGAAAAATATACTTCCTGAAGTGACAATTTTCTGTGCTTAGATCTGAACCATCCTGGAGGTTCCTGTAGAACTCCAGCAGCTAAAAAAGTTAGCAGAAAGTAATTTTTTTTAAGTATTCTAGCCTAAATACCTCAGTTATGAGCATAAAGTTCGGTTCAACTGGTGTCTTCCCACTCACAATAACACTTGTAAACTGTTTTTTACCTCTCTCAACCAACTGCTTTTATTCAACCATTTCATTTAAAGGGTGATCTCATTGCTGTCTGGATACCACATTTTCCTCTGTGGGCCAGATCTTGCTGAATTACCATAATGCAGCTCAGTGCAGGAGTCTACATAGGAATAATAACAGGTTAATAGTGAGAGAAGGCAGCATGATGCACCACCGACACAATTATTCCCTGCTCAACTGCAGTAAATGGAGGATTGGTAAACACTTGCTTTTACACAATCCTGGTGACAAAACTGAATTAATTATTAAAGATGATGGTATCAGTAAAACTACTTTTCAGCCAGGCACTTGAATCTTTTCCCTTAATAAGATACACCAGAAGCTGGGGAGGGTTGTTTGTTTGTTTTGCTCTTACCACAGTCCATCAGCATAAATACCACTTCCTTAGTAAGAATCCATCTGCTCTGTTGACAATGTACTCAAATTGCAAGCAAGCATTTAATGGTGTCATGCTGAAGCACAACAGAGGGCTTGCTGAGGGAGCCTTAGGAGTCACTGAAATGAAAAGGCTTTTCTCTTAATTTCAGTCACCAGAAGACTTTGAAAAGAACATGACACCTTAGCTATCTGAGCTTTTTTAAACGAGACTTTGGCAGATACACAATGCTCAGCTCTGTGGTACCCAAATAATTGAGGCTTTGAAACATCAAAGTGCTCACACCTTCAAACACTCAAGTAGCTTTATTTGAAAGATTCTTTTCACAAAAGAAGACTAACTCTGCCATTTGAGATCAATGGATCCCTCTGGAACACAGTGTCCCCACTTTAGATTGAGAGACATGGGTTGTTTACTCCATATTGACTAGCAGTGTCCCAGGTACAGAAGGCTTTTGATTAAATGGATGTCTGTGATGGTATGACACACTACAGATTTAGGGATGACGTTGCAAATAATAGAGGAGGGAGATCATTACAGCAAAAATTTGAAATTCATAATAATTTCACCAGTTTTATGTGTGCATTTTACTTTATTTTTTATTTATAAAATCTAATTAAATTTCATTTTGCTTTGCTTTGATTTATTTTATACCCAACAGATAAAAATCTTCTCTCTTGATAGTATTACACTCAAAATGTTGTAGATCCAAAAGGGAAAGTAGCTCTTGAATTTGAAACTAAGGCTTTATTGTTACTTTAATTAATGTTTAACAGTGTAAATAAAAGCCTAATCCTTTTTTCTTATTAGTACTTGTACCAATGCACAGAGTGAAAATTAGCACAGAAAAGCCCTTTAGAGCTTAAATTGTTACTCAGAAAACTTACTGTGCTTACTCTGAGTTGCAGTGTTGAAAGTTTCAGTCCTTCTGAATAGGAATGCATGATGTGGAGTCAGTAGTTGACCAGGTCCTGATGCAGGGAGGGATGATGTGCAGTGGAGGATTCCTCCTCCTCTGCCATTTTGAGCCCACTTAGCCCTTTCATTCTCCCTTTTCCCCATTTCCTTTGCCTGAGCTCTCCTCTCTACATGACTTTCCAGCCAAGGTTTGCAAGTGCCCCAAAACCTTCACCAGTCGCAAATAATATAAAATGCTGCTGTTTGTCACATAGTTTTGGCTTCTGTACTCATTTCAGAGACCCTGTACTGTCAGTTTAGAGCAGACTTTTGGTCTTGTGACAAAAAACCCTATATTTACCATGATAAATCAGGGGAATATCATGATTTTCTATTCTCCTGGTGCTTGCATGTCCCCATCTCTGAAGCTCAGCTATTAGGCAGCAAATTCTATAGAGTTAAAGGAAATAAAGGAGACTTTCGCTTTAGCATTCTTCTGAAAAACAAAATGTTTAAAATGTCATTTGCAAGATTGTTTATTTATGCTATCCATTTATGCTATCCAATTAATTAGAATGATCTTGACAGCAGCTGAAGATCTTTAGCCACTTAGATAAGGATTTTAATCTCTAGAGTGCAAAAATATGTCCTCTCTGTGTGTCTCTGAATGATGATGACTGCCTTCCCAACTTAAACAACTTCATGGAGATCAGTGCAAGGTAATGTAATTTACCAAACCCAAAGAGATTTGTGATCCTTTTTGGGCATGAAGTTGACTTGAGATTTTGCTATTCCTTTTAATTTTTCTAGGAGGGAGATTATTGCAATAATGTGGCAATAATATATAATCCTTTTCTGTTTCTTATGCAACTGCTATTTTATAGCATTTATTTATACCTACAGCTATAGAAACACAAATATTTGTATAAATAGACTTCCAGAGAGATGTAACATGGTAGAAAAATTTGCTGTTTCTTTACCAGTTCAGAGCTTACATGGATTCAAGAAATTGTCATGTAAAGAAATTAAAGAAAAATCCACCTAAGGCTGCTAAATAGAAATATGCACCAACTGGCTCAAGAAATTTCCAAGGCACAAACCACTGAATGCTATAAGAGTGCACCAGGAAAATATACACAGACCTACTTTTTATTCTGGTTTGCTTTAGTTAACAGCTTTTGGGAAGTAGTGGAAAGGGAATGTTGGCTTGAGTGAACCTCTGGTCTGATCCAGCATGGCCAGTCTTATGGTCTTATGCCTTTTCTCCCTAAAAGAGGTAGTGAAGCAAGAAGCCCTACAGCAAAACATGGAATACATTTGATTTTATCTAATTTTAAGAATGATATGTCTATCAGCTGCAAAACCCAAAGTTTAATAGCAAAAGAGATGACATTTTCTCAAAATCTGGATTAAAAGTGAGCTTTTGAACCAACAAAAGTATTTTTGCTTTCCACAACGTCTTGTGTCAACCACATATTCACTCTATCTGCGGCAGAAAATAAGTTTCAAGGAATGCTGAAAAGTTATGTTAAAAACAAAGGCAAATGAGGTAGAATCATGTCCTTTATTGCTTTGTTGGTAGCACTTCTGATACCACTGTGACAGTTCCTGTCAGAGAACAGAACAAGGTAGAACTGCAAACCATCAAGTAAGAGACGTAGAAATTTGTCTGGAATAAAACTAGATCACTGAAAAATAATCTTTTGCATTTCTGCCAAAAGTCCTATACCTCTGTCTCACTGATGTACAGGAAGAGGAAAAATATGACCTCAATATTGCTTTTTTACCATTGACTCATCCCAGAATTGATACACTCGTGCTGTGGTTGCCCTGAAGTGTAATAGTGTACCATTAAATTCCAGCTGCAATACCATTATATTGCTATTAGAAAAGACTGCCGAGCAACACAATTTTTCAAATAAATATAAATTGTGAACGGCTGAAATGTGAAATGCCCTCAAGTGCCCAGGAGCAGAATTTTTAAGCGTCCTTTTTTAGTGGACAGTTATGATCTCCAGCAAAGGGATGGCTCAGTTTCTCTTTCGATTTTTAGTGGTAGTCTTAACAGGAACATACAACAAAGAGCCATACAGAAGTCTGGGCCATGACCTCTGTGTAGCCTGGTGAAGGCACTGAAGTTCTGATGCGTATTGCCAGCGAGAAAGTTACATTTTTGACCTCAAAGGGCTGGTTCAAAACATATTGTGATTCTCAGCCCTACCCAGTTGCCATCCTGTTATTTTGTGCTTTCTCTATTTGCCTTAAACTGGGGCAAAATTCACCTAATTATGACAGAATAACACCGCAAAAGTAAAAGGCCCTTTATCTAAACAAATGAAACAAACACAAATCTTTATCTTTCATCAGGCTTGTCTCCCTGAAATTCACACTTCTTCGTCAAGAGGATGTTTTTTACATTTACTCAGCTGGAATACAGTACACACTGCATGTTGTTAGCCAGCATTTTCACACCCACTTATTCATGCATATGCTAATAGTTTTCTCACTACAACTGCTGTGCTTTGTTCAGAACCCCTTACAGCTGTTTCAAGCATGCACCACCAATCCGACAGCTTCTGGGTAGTTCACACCTGCTCCCAACCCTGTGGTGTTTCAGTAGCTGAACACGCAAGGTATGTATGACCGTCAGCAATGACCACCGAGACTTCACGTTCCTGTCTATCAACTTGTAGGTGTAAAACAGATGGGATTCCCTGCAGAAATAGTCGGAGTGATTTTAGCTGCAGGTGGAACACCGAAGTTCAGTTCCACATCGCTACTGAGCTGCACTTTGTTCACAATCTCCAATGGGTTTTAATGCTAATGTTGACAAATATGCATGGGTACAGATGCTTCTGATCACCAAGAAATATGAGTTTAGTCATTAATTTGTATTTAAATAATTGTTTAAGAAAGAGAGAAGAATAGTTTAAATCACGGATAGATTGTGTGTGATTCCTTGCTTAAAATACAACCTGTATTGTTTAACTGTGTTAAATGTGAATTACAGCTGCAGCAATTTCCAGTGTCTTTCCTTGTTAATTCTGCTGATCTTTGTTCTTTTAACACCTCTAAATAGTGATGAAAAATCTCCAAAATAAAGTTGGGCAAATCTGCCAATGGCAAAGAAGGTCTTCTTCTCTATTAAAACTCTGCCTTGGTATTTGTGGGAATTTGCTTAGTTTCATCAAAACACTAAGTTTATGTGAACTTCACCTTAATGGAATCTGGGTATTTCACCACAGGATTTGAAGATATCTGCCTACCATAGATTTCTGTCCTATCTTTGTGTTGGGGGTGGAAGAAACTGTGGTGTTCTCAGTTATCAGCTGCTGCAAATCACAACACTGAATAATAATTGAAGCTACAAACTATTCCACTTTATATTAACCCATTGAACTGAGGATGATGGTCATGCCACTGCCTCTGCCCTTACTGCTAAGCGTGGGGAGCCTTCTTCAACTGGTGTGAGGCAGGAAATTCTATAGTGTGATCTCAGGGTCAGGAGTTGGATTCAATGTTCCTGATGGGCCCTTTCCAACTCAGTAAATTCTATGATAGCTTTTCATATATCTCAAGTAAAGATCTACCACGTATGGGCACTTGTGCCACAGCAGGTGAACTGTGCAATCATTCTTTGTTTCAAGAATTCCTCTCAAAATTTTTCATGTTATTATTCCTGCATCCCTACTTATTTGAATTGCGAGTCCTTTGAGGAAAGGGTTTGCTCATGCAAGTATTATCACAGTGGAGTCCTGTTAGTTACTCTCATGAGAGGATGAAACACATTTGGGCTTTCTGGAGTCTCCTCCTATGATAACTCTTTGTTGTAAAATGAGATTTCTGTGAAAAATGGGAGAAAAATTAATTTTTGTCCAAGGATTTGGTTAAAGCTTTGGAAATGTTATCTTGGGGGGATCCATGAGAGGTTTTTCTTGTGTAAATATATTTTTATTATAATGATTTTATTCATTGTCTTGTACATCTTCTCCCTATTTAAAAATCAGCTGGATAACCATCTATGCATCTATGAAATGCCTCTGGACACTCCTTGGGAACTGATTTCAGAATTTCTTACTTTGAAATCCACTTTGACTGGGGTTATTTGCTTCTATAATGTGACTTCTTGTGCCACAAAAAAAAAAAAAAAAAAAAAAAAAGAACCATTATTAC
>VZRM01001887.1:167733-216282 GCA_013397955.1 Grantiella picta | reverse complement strand
AAGAAGCTTTATTACACTACATCCATTGATTTTAGCTGTAATAAATTATTTAACTCTTTTGGAGTCCATACTATCCTACTGAATTCAAACATGTAGAAAACATTAGTGACATTGAAGTCTAAATAGCTCATTATGACTGAAAGTGAAATGATCTCCTCCCTCTTTATTTTTCTATCACTCACATTTATCTGAAACTTGGCAATAAACTTAATATTTTTACTACTTAATAAGTTAACTGAATCAGCCCAGAGGGGGATCAATATGCATGGCATACACAACAAATGAGAGAACCAGGAAAAGAAGGATCTTGGATCAAAAATAAAATTATAGAATAATAAAATCATAGAATCATTTAGGTTGGAAAAGATCTTTAAGGTCATCAAGTCAAACCATAACCATAATATCATAGGATGGTTTGAGTCCGAAAAGACTTTAAAAAACATTTAATTCCAACCCCTTTGCCATGGACACTTCCACTAGGTCAGGTTGCTACAAGCCTCATCCAAACTGTTTAGATAGATTTTGCCATCCATGGGCATGATTTCTCATACCACACCAGCTCTTCTTTGCTTCTTATTTTTAGTCTGAGTGCATGAAAGAGAAATATTACACAGACATTTAAGGAAAAAGTTCTCTGTAACACAAGTATATCCAGGAAGACCTAATCTGTTTTGTTTGCTTATTTAGTCTTTTCATTATTTGTTTTAACTAAAACATCATGAGATACTAAAATTGAAACTCACTTCCCAGACCTGAAAAAAACAGATCTTTATTTTATCAAAAGTAGGAAATCTGTTGCAAGACCCACTTTGCATGAAACTGCACTAATTGCTATTAGTGGTATTTTTAGCTTCAAATTCTTTGTTGATGTATTCTTAGGGTATGATGAATGGCACATTTAAGTCAGAGTTTAGCAGTGACAAGTCCTTCATAATAGCTGGGTAGGTTAATGATATTGGAGAAAAGAGTTTGTGAGTCAAAGTGAGAGAGAGACGTAATTGTTTGCCTGGCTTGTTAAGGCTGTTAATATTAGCTGAATCAAATGACAATGATATGAAAAAGAACTTGTTTCAGATGTTATATTTCAGCCCGAGATTTTTATTGAATAAGTGGTCTAACAAGGTATAAAGCTTACAATTAATTTCAAGTTAATGTTTTCTTTATTTTTAATTAGAATCTATGCCAGACTGGCCTGCCTTTTATTACCTGCAATGTCTCCTCTTGTAGTCTTTGTAATATTGGACTTGGAAAAAGAAAAAATAAAGAAGAATCTTTACATAATAACAGTTGAAAAAAAATGTTTATGGCCTCATCAGAATGCACAGTGAACCAGAAGTTGAAAGTAATGTGCAGTTTGCTGTTGGCTGTTGCCAACCTGCTGATTAGAAGGGATGCCTGGGAGGGGGCTGTTTATTGCCCCCATGATTCAAATGGATTCCAAGCAATTTAGAACCCAAGAAAAAAAAAAAAAATTAGGAGAAACTCTATATGCCTCCACATGTTGAAATCCCTGGAGTTTTCTGCCTTGCAGAGGGTAAAATTGTACTTTCTCCACTTTTGCAGGTCTTCCTTGGACAAAATTTCATTTTATAGCAATTTAAGGTACCTACCATGGCTCTCAACAGAGCAGGGGTAGGAATTACACAGCTGTGCAGCTCTGCCTGCAGCCTGCAGTTGTGAAAGATACACCTGATCGTACATCCTGTGTGCAGGCACAGAGAAAACAGAAAGTGCACTTTTAGCTGACCACTGGTTTGGAATATGAGTAAAACACTCATTTACTGAGAATATCCAACTTTTTATTTCAGTGGTAAAGAGAAAAGAAATAAATCAGTGGGTTTGGTTTGTACGCCAGGAAGTTTAATTCAAATTGGAAAATGTTTTGTTACATTTTCAAGTTATTTAAGAGTTTTTTCGCCTTTTCTTACCCTTTAAAAAGATCAATTTCAAAATGAAAATGACATTTTGAAATGAAACATTCCAGTTCATTCTGAAAATGTTGATATAAAGCATTCTGACATTTCCTAAACCCATTTTCTTTCATGTGTGCATGTGTATACGAAGACTACCTGAAGGATGAGACTTGACCTTATAAATTCATACTTGTTGATAAAACAATACAGGTAGAGGTGTGCATAAAAATGTACTTTTCTCTTGCTAAAAATACTTTAGCCAGCTGTAAAAAGCCCAGAGGAATAGCTGCAGGATTTAACCAGTTATTGTGAGCCACATGAAGATGAGCAACCCTTTGCTGTAGGTCCCAAATTGTTGCGATGTGAAATAGCCACAGCCTGGCGTCCTTCAAACCCATTTTCTGTACCATGATGCAACAGAAAATAAACAACAGAACAGCAATAAAAATTTATTTTAGGGATTCTTTGTCAGAGTGAATGCTATTTTAAACACCATGTACACCAGTAGACACAATAGCTCATGAACATCCATTTGAATACAAATGACAAGAAAGTGGGGACCTCCTTGGTCACTCGGCTTTACAAGGCCACTTCCCCACATCTGGCCATCCCCAGCTGCCCTGGTTTTAGGTGAGATGGAGTTAATTTTCCTCATAGTATCTGTTATGGTGCTGTGTTTCTGATTTAAAATGGGAATAATGTGGATAAGACACTGATGCTTTAGTGGTTGCTCAGCAGTGCTGATTCTAAATCAAGGACTTTTCAGGGTCCCATGCTCTGCCCATGAGCAGAGGCACAAGAAGCTGTAGGGGAGAGAGGGAGCATGGCCAGGACAGATGACCCAAACTGGGCAAAAGGATATTCTATACCATAAAAAATCATGTCCAGTGTATAAACTGGGGGGGCTGTCCAGATAGGACAAATCACAGCTTCAGGATGAGCTGGACGTTGGTCAGCAGGTAGTGAGAAATTGTGTTGAGCATCACGTCTTTCTCTTGGGTTTTATTCCTCTTGCTCATTTTCATGAAAATTAGTAGTATTAAATAACATAATATTATTTTTTCATGTATTTTTTGCAAATATGAAATAGTTTTTATCTCAGTCCAGGAAGTTTACCTTTTCTTTCCAGTTCTCCTCCATACCAGGGGGCAGAAGGGAGGCACAGAATGCAGTACTTTGTTGCCAGCTGGGGTGAAACCTTTATGCCAATAGAAACAAATTTAGTACAAAATTATACTTGTATTTAGAAATGAACAAAAATCCAAAGCTTTTCCCTTTTTGTTCTGTTGTGTTAGCAATTCATCTTTGTACATCAGTTGAAGATGGGAGAGAAGTTCTCATTTTTCTGAAATGTTTCTACTTTCTTGCAATCACTTTTCTGTTATGTAGCAGTGGAGAAGAAAAGGGATCTAAACACTGGCATTTTATCACATAAAATTGCAGCCCTGAAAGAAGAAGCAACAGCCACATGTAAATTTTTCTGTATGGTCTCTTTCTTTTTTTCTCTTTTCTTTTTCTTTTTCTTTTTCTTTTCTTTTTCTTTTTCTTTTTCTTTTTCTTTTTCTTTTTCTTGTTCTTTTTTTCTTTTTCTTTTTCTTTTTCCTTTTTCTTTTTCTTTTTGTTCTTTTTCTTTTTGTTCTTTTTCTTTTTTCTTTTTTTCTTTCTCTTTTTTCTTCTTTTTTTTCTCTTTTTTCTTTTGCTTTTTTTATCTTTTTCATTTTTTCTTTTTTCTTTTTTTCTTTCTTTCTTTTTTTTTTTCTTTTAATTTAAAAACAACTTGTAATTGGTTTTAATCCTGCTGAAAATTGGGAAAATTTATATAAAAAGCACTGCTAAGCAAAAACTGCTCTTGGGCTATAATCTCCCTGTAATTAAAATTTAAGGGCTTTGGTGCAGCAGAAAATTTGAAGAGTAAAACAACACTCTTGGAAGCACCACATGTCAGATGCATCAAGCTCGGAAATCCTTCAGTGTGCTGAAGAATGTGTCTCTGAGAAAAAAAAAAAACCAAACCCAAACTGCTTTTCTTCAACTCAAGAATGTAGAATAAAGCACAAAAGTTATTTAGAAACTTATTTTATAAATCAGCTCTTTTTACTCAATTAGTAATAAAGAACAGAGTTTTGTGGATTCACAATTCAAGCAGTAATAAGAGAAATCATGGTAAATTAAGATTAAAGATCAAAGCTGCTAACAAAAATAAAAGACAAAATATTAAGATAGCATCTAAGGGCAAAAATAAACCAAAGTTAATTTTAATGTGACTAGAGGTAATGACTGCAAGCCTCAGTTTCTGGAGTATTCCTCAAAACTGTGTATCTGCATTGGATGTGCACTGCTTCAGATAACAGAAACTCGTCTGAAAAACTAGAAAAATTAGTTTCCTACTTACTATCAATAGTAATCTTGACTGTGATTTTTGTCCAAGGAGAAGGTTATGCATTCCAGTGTGTACAACTCTGACAACTATAAAAGTCATGATATAAAATGAGATCAAACCAGATGTGTATATCTCTAGAATTTGTTTCCATCTGTGTTTTAATGATAACTCTATAGGAAAAAAAATAAAACAATTATTTGATTTCAACAGTTTATAAATATCTGTTGATTATATTCCAATTTCCTAAATATAAGTTTCTCATGTTATTTTAGAACTCTGCCAGGGTATTTACCAGCACATGGAAATTTTTGGAAGTCTAAAATGGCACCTAATGCCTTTAGAGCACAGAAAATGAAATACCACTGTAAATGTAAGTAGCACTTTGTATTTTGTACTGCATGACCACAGGGAACATCATTCATGTCTACAGGAAAGTTGGAACAAACTCTGTTAGGGCAAACCTGTGCTGATATTGTGTCATGTTTTCAGTGACCATTCATTTAATGTGTCATGCAACATATGCATGGAGAAAAGGAGGCTTAAGGGACACCTTCTTGCTCTCTACAAGTAACTGAAAGGAGGCTGCAGCCAGGTGGTATCTGCCTAGGGAACAGCGGAGTCACCACCTCTGGTAATATCTAAAAAATATGTAGATGTGGCTCTTGGGAATATGGCTTAGGGCTGGATTTAGTAATATCAGCTTTACTGTTGGACCCGATGATCTTAAAGGTCTTTTTCATCCTAAATGATTCTATGATTCTGTGAAAAAAAATTTAAAAAATGAGTTGAGGGGCTCATTTCCAGTGAATTTTATATTATCGATAAACTGATATTTAGACTCCTGAGGCATTGCCTCTCATTGTGCAAAATAAGCATAAAAACACTACAAGCAATTAATTGCATGGGGTTTGTACTATGCTTTGAGATGGCCTATCAGCCCTTTATTAATATTAATGAGAAGAATTAGTACCAAAAATCAGGAATCCATGATAGCTAGAAGAACCTGCAAGGACCCTCTAGCTCTCATGCTTTATTATTTTTTAATCAAAGTGTCTGACTTGAAGGCACAAAATTACAGAACGGAGTCCTTTATGATTCCACAATGATTCAAATTAAAATGATCTATACTTGCATAATTCCAATGAGCTATTTTGTGCTAGTTAAAAACAGTTAAAAATTGCATAAATGAATGATTTAAGGGCTGTAGCTTTCTAATCTTAATGAAAGCACCATTTTTTTGTATATTTCTCAACGCGCACAAGTGACTAGAATAAATCCAACACAGAAGAGTAAGGGAGGGAGAATATATTTGATGGTACCATTCTTCTACTGAGTTATCTCGAAAAAAGTTGGAATTTGGGATCATGGGCAATATCTTTTGCTTGTCCAAAAATTATTGTCTTGTAAGTATATAAAATACACTGACTTACATTCATTTTTATTGCAACAGGATTTAAATGTCTCATCCAAGCTGGCTTTTCCGGTAGACACAGTCTGCACAATAGTTAGTGATAAACCAAGCTTTGAAGAGCTCTTCACAAACAATATAAAATTACAAAAAGATAAGACAGAAATAGAAGGGGAAATTATGAGAAGCCTATGGCTATCCCTCAGGGGAAGAGCAGAACTGGGGCTACAACCAGTATATTTTCTTGCATTGGTATTTATTGGACTATGCTGCCTCTCTCAAATTTGTATTCCTGTAATTTATGTAAATTCAGAAAACCAGTGAATTTCAGATAATTGTTTCATTGTATACTACTATACTAATTAGATAAAATAAAGGAGAATAGAAATCAGATCAGGACTCTTTCTTTCAGGTGTCTTTCTTGATCCCTGACAAAAAAATACATAATCTATTAGCACTAACATACACCAGCTAAATGAGGATTTCACATCTATCTAGGCATTGCAACACAGAAATCAGTGTGATCTGTCAAACCCTTCCAAAACTCCAGAACAGTTCTTGAGCCGTTACTTTATGCTGGCATCATTTCCCAGTTGGAGATCAGATCTGTTTGGACTACAGCAGAGCAAGAAAGCATGGTCATTACTCTACTGTAGAAGAATTTTGGCAAGCCCTAATTCCTAGGTACTGTTTGGGGTCTCGTCAAAGTGCACAGATCTTCAGTGCCTTTAGCAAATCCTCAGAGAACCACAGCAGGGATTGTAAGGCATAGTTCAAATATCTACAATCAACCCACATTCTACATATCATTGATACAGCATAATGGAGCATTGGAATACTCAGCAACTGTGCAGAGAGAAATCCTAAATCCATGGATCGTGAACATGACAGGCTGCAACAGTCTCCTCAAAAAGTTTACTATCTCCAGTGCCTATGTGAGTTTGGAGAACAGCAGATTTCTACACACACAGCTCCTCTGCACACTAAGGAATTTGGCAGAAGTTGTAGTGTATGAAGAGCAGGAACATTTTAATAATTATATTTCTAGGAGAAAAAAAAAAAAAACAAAAAAACCCTTTTTAAAAACACATATCAGATGTCCACTAGCTGTCAGTTTTGTCCCCTCTAGCCATGTCAAGGGATTCTGTGCAGCCTTCCTGATTGCATAATTAGAACTCAAAATCTACTGAGTTGTTTTATATCAATGTATTTCATAAATTTTGTGAATGAGAGCAATCATCTGGTCCCAGTTTCCCAAATGGTCTGGTGAAAATGAGATTAGAACAGTTGCAAAGCTCCTGTGATGACTTTCAGCAGATATTGTGGTCCTTAATATTTTAGTGCAAAGAAAAGAAAAATTTACACATAGGTCAGCTTTTCCTACCTGTTAGTATTAATTGAAAAAGAGCATTGGTTAATTCAGTCCCTATGGTTCAATCGATATGTTCTCCCAATGAATTTCTATAAGGATATCTGTCTTCATCATCTCTCAGTTCAGTTTTTCATTATAAACATTTTAACTTTCTTCACTTGCTGAAAAAGCCAGGCACATAAGTTTAAGCCTCACCCAGGCTATGGACCAGGGTAAATAAATGTAAACGTGAATGTGTCCTGGGGTATCAAGGTTAGAAGCTGAAGGTAGCACCTTGTGTGACACTAATCACACTGTTTCCTGACACTGGCTAAAGAAACCTTTGGCACATATATCAGCTTGGTGAGCTGTTTTTGCTGCACTGGATTCGTGACCTTAGTGGTAACCTTGTCTCTAACCAGACCTGAACTTACCCTTGGGAATTTTTAGCAGTTATAACAAACTCCACACGAGATGGGGGAGAGGGAGAAGGGAAGTCAGCTGATGTAAACTGTTTTCTCCAGTATACATTGAAGTAACCTCCATTCTGTTACACCACTTCATGAATTTATGCCAGCAAAGCTATATAAAACACTACATCTCACTTCCCAGATAGGTGACAGATGCTTCTTTTCCACTTGACAGGTTCTACCAACAGTGTATTTACATTGTGTATGTTCTTTGGCATGCATATTTCTGTCTGCAGCAGCAAACCTCTGCAAGACTTTAGATCACAGAAACACAGAAGTGGTCATAGAGGACTTGTGCTTGTTGGTTTCCTTGCTCTTGGTGCTGTGTCCCCTCTGGTTCAGCTGGAACTTCTGAATAAGCTGCCATGATTTTTCTTTGCGAAATTTGCAAAAGAAATTTGCTCTGGGACTGAGACCATGCATGTCAGATAATAAATTTATACAGCTGGCATACAATGTGCGTGGCCCAGAATATAAGGCTTGATAATGGAAAACCTGACAAAATCATAAGTGGTCCTAGTGGGCAATACTATGATACAGCGTTATTATGCCAGATTTCCAAAAACATATATTACTCAAGAACTGAAATTACTGTTTTGCAGCCCACAAGCTTGTAATACATTGAATAAACTATAGTTTCTGACTAATATTTGCGTGTCTGTCTAAGAGTATGCGAATGTGACAGTTTCCCTCCTGGAAAAACTAAAATCCCTAATGAATTGAAGGGCCAAACATGCAAATAAACCTCATGATTCACACATGTGTCTCTCATTTAATTTTTCAAAATGTATTTTGCATTTTGATTATGCTACAAAATGCAGCATGGAGGGCAGTGCACTGAGAAAAATAGAAGTGTGTGCACAACATATTTTTCATATCAAACAATGTGATTTACTTTAATCATTTCAGGAGTAACAAATAACTGCAAGTGCAGGATTTGAATGCCTTCCAGGGGTATGTAGTCAAGCTAAAAAAAAAAAAAAAGTGATGCTCTATATACATATATACATGCACCTTTTAGGCTGTAGGCCTGATTTTTCACTCAATCACTCTCCTCTGGTATAATACTAGTTTTGACTTTAACCAAATTGCATTTGGTTTTTACATATGTCACTGTGAGGAGATTCATGTCTCAGATGCCTCTGCTGTGACAGAACTGAAACAGTTCTGGTTGGCTCTGTATATATTGTTGGACAAAAAAAAAAAAGTATTATTTATTTATAATAAATCTTTCAGATACATTCAGCTAAGCAAAAACTCTCCAAGTAGGAGGAAGTTCACATAGGAAATACCCCTCACAGCACCCCTGAGGGATGCAGAGAACTTCCCATTAAGCTTCCCCAAACTCTTACAGGCATAAGCAGAAAGTATTTAACTTTCACTTGTCCTTCTTCTCAAGGTCGCTGAAGACAAAGGGCAGTGGAGGGGAATATTCTCCTTGAAAATTGTTCTGAGAGAAAAGATAGCAGATATCCTCTGGCAAATCTGGTTGCAGAGGTTTTAAGACATATATTTGCTGAGCCCTCTGGCCCAAAGCCTCCAAGCTATTCTTCTCTAAAACGTTACAGAAAAAAGAAATCCAGCTGAACCTCACCCCTTCAGAGTTAAATCCACTCACGGAATTCAGCGCAGCTGAACTCCCAGCTGACACAGCTGAAGGGTGGCTGCTCCTGTCACCCCCTGTGGGGACAAGCAGAAGGGGATTTGAGTTTGCGTTGTCGCAATGCTAAGAGAAAAGATTCACAAGGAGATGCTTCTCAGCACCCAAACACTGTCACTTGCCAGTCCCCAGCATACCTGCAAAAAATCTGCAAGGTAAAAGAGCCTTATTTTCAATTTATCAGTGGTATCTTTGCTCCAGATAAGGATTAGAATATTTCAAAACTTCATATGCAAGACAAACTATTGTGGTTGAGCTGTGCAATTTTCTAGGATTTGCCTAACAAATGACATCTGCTTTAATCTCTTTTTAGAGCTATTAAAAAAATTAAAAGGATCATTTTTGGTTTGTTTTAGTCTTGGAAGATGTTTTCGGTGTTTTGGCCTTTGTTTTGGGTTCCTTTTGTCTTCATTTAAAACAGAAAGAAAAAAAAATCTACCTCAATATTTTTTCTTTTCAATTTTGAAATGCTGATTTTTGTTTTTCTTTCAAATACTATTTTCCAGTCAGCTTTAAGGTAATACAAGTAATAACCAAGCCAGACCAAAGAAGGTGATTTTTTTCATAACTGTCAAATAATGACAACATAAAGAAGAGACAAATATCATCCCAGAATTAATCATACAGAATGGATCACAGTGAATGTCCCCTCTTTCTGCCCAAAAGATGCATTTCATTTTCCTATCTTTATTCACATAGAGATTCAGGCAGAGAAAGCTGCCTCGAAAAGCCATTTCTTTAAGATACCACGAAATAGAAAGGTTAATAGTTAACGCTGTGAAGAGTCCCATTATTAAAACTGCTTTGCCATGCAATACCAGGACAAATGGAAAATGAAAATTAGCCTAGACATCGAAAACCTCACAAAGGAGATTCGAAGTCTCTGTGGTTGTCGTTCCAGCATCTTTACATGATAATCAAGCAGGTTTTGTGTACTTACTGTAGTTAATGCCACCTCTTCCCATTTTCATTTTGTTGCAAGCACAGAAAATATAACCAATAATGTGCATGTTCTTTTTTCTTTGAGGGGAGGAAAGGGGGAGAAAAAGAATTTAATTGACAGATAAAACGGATGTAGAAAGGGTAATTTCATTTTCCATCAGAAGAAGAAAGGTTTTATGCTGGGAATTAAATTAACAGCACATGAAATTGGCTTTTCCTAAGTTCATATTTTTAAACTTTTTTTTTTCTTTAAGAAGAAGAAGAAGGAGAAGAAGAAAGAAAAAGACCCCCAAACCAAGGTAGAGTTGTAAAAAGCCTGACAATGAGCGCAGATGAATTTCCAAAGACGATAAAACTCCTCCAACACAGTGTGGTTGTGGGCCTACTTGCTTTTCAATCACTCTACATTTTCTGCTTGTGTGATACTAAAAAGTTATGCTTATAAATGTTTCCTCATTTCTTTGTGTGATGTTCCATCCTCTGACTCCAGCTGGTTTCAAGCTGCACTCCCCACCCCACATCTTTTCCTCTCTTTCCTCAACTTATTCAAGTTGCCTGCAGGTTGTGATTTATCTTTGCAGTTAATACATTTGTATTCACATAATTTTTTGCTTCTGTTTGGCTAGGCAAATCTCTATTGGAATACCAATATGTATAGATTTCCATATTGTCATCACTGACAAAATAGCAACACGGGACTGAAGAAAAAAAAAATCTAAGTGATGAGCAAGAAAAAAATATGCAGAAAAGGGAAAAATCATTTTGAAATCACAAAATGCAGTGTCTTCCCCCTCCCTCTTTTAATGCATAAAAGTGAAGTTAATGACAAAACCCCTTGCTAATGTCGTGCGCTATTTCTAAAGAGTTCCCTTGATAATTTATCAAGACAAGTGCAAAAATCAACTATGAGACAAGAAAAGACAAAAATGCATGCACATAACATTAAAAACCCAAGCAAAAATAAAAAGAATACTTATCTCCCAAAATTGTAAGAAACAATGATGACCAATATTGTAATCTGCTAAAATCTGGATGGTTTTGACAGTTTTCAGTTTATTGGTGAGTTGAAAACATATATTCTTAGGTTTAGGCACCCAACAAAAACATTTTAATAATTTTTATTTTTAAAAAAATTGGCTATTGCTTCACCAGCATAACATCCTTTAATACAAGAAGGTCAAATTTGGCAACACATTTTCATGGAATAAAATTTTTGCTCAAAATCTCAAGGCAATTAATGTGAATGGTGATTTTTCAGAAGTAGCTCACAACTTCAAATGTCCCTGAAGGGAACACCAGCTCAGAATCCTTAAGCAAATTCATCTAAATATTTAAGAGGCATTCAATGCTCAGTACATGGAGCTGGTCATCTAATCTTCAGCAGTCTGATATATTTCAGTAGGTGATGGACAAACCTGTGGGTGTCATTTTAATGAGCTGATCTTGGTCAGCCCATCCAGCTGCTCCCTCATCCAGTGGGACAGGGCAGCAAAATCGGGTGAAAAACTTGTGGGCCAAGAATAAGACAGATCACTTATCAACTACCATCACAGGCAAAGCAGGCCACTTGTTAATTAAAAATTAATCTACTGCCATTTCAAATGGACTTAAGTAGGAAGAAACTAATACAAAAAAACAACAACAAACAAACAAACAAAAAACAAATGCAAAAACCCCCCAAAAACAAAAAAAAAACCACCCAACCTCCCCCCCAAAAAGAAAACAAAAACAAAACAAAAAAAAAACCCCAAAGCTATGTTTCTCTTCCCACCACCACTTTTTCCAGGCTCAGCTTTCCTCCTTCACTCTGAACCTGTCCACCTCTGTCTCTTGAGCTGTGCAGCTCCATGGGCATGGTCATGGTCCATGCACTATGGTTTCTCACTGCTGCTCCTTCCTTCTCACACATTCCTGTTCCAGCAATATCTACCTGCTCCAGCTGGAAGTCTCCCACAGGCCAATATAATCATGTTTACCAATGACATGGGTGGCTTTTAAACATATATTTTAAATTATTTTCTAAATATTCACAACCAAAATAATTATTTTTGACATCACTTTCAAATGAAGTGTCTTTGATTTAGATGTGACCCAGATAACCCAGATGTGCTGCTAAAGCTTTCAGATATTGCCACTGTAGAAACTGGATGCTTCTGAAGGCCATCAGAATTCCATATCCTGATTTTTGTAGGCATCTTCTGCCTATTCATTGTAGGAAGGGTGAAGATGGGAGTATCTTTATCCTGAAAGGGATGCAGAGCAGCCAGCAAAGGGTTATAAGCAAATCTATATCAACATGCCTCAGCAGGAGACCTTTACATTCTGCCACATCAGTGAACCATCCATGGGGATAGGAAAAGTGGGTGTAGGCAGATGAACACACCAGATCTTCCACAACAACAGTTCAGGCATTTCCCTCTCTTTCCTCTCATCACACATTAGATTCTACCCATCACTCTCTGAGATGGCCTCAGTATATCATGCGGTCTAAGGTGAAATCTAGAAAAAAAGTAGTATTTATTTAATTCAGTTCCAAGCTTTTTTGAATGTTCCAGCAGAGATAATTTCTATTTTAAAGCTATATCCTTTTTTTCACTTTTCCCCTCCCACCCTCTTATTGATTCAATAGTGAAGTGATATCTGGGGTTCTGTGAATAGATTTAAACATTATCCTCATCAGTTCAGGGAGGATGATTCAGTCACTGGGAACTAGCTATAAAGAAAAATGGAGGGATTCACAGAATGTTTTGGCTTCAGGACCCACTAGACCAGGTTGCTCAGAGCCCCATCAGGTCTGGCCTTTATTCCTTTGCCCTAGCTTAGACATCTAACTTTGTGGGTTAGAAAACATCCTTTAGAAACAATGTGAAATGTGATTAAAAGTTGTACCTCTGAAGAGCAATTGCTCAGGATTAATGTGCAAAACAGGCTCAAAGAAATTTCATCGAAAAGTATTTCTTTCCAGTGCTTAATTAGTTCAAATATTAAGAATTAATCATTTAGCCGGGGAGCACAATCTTAGTCTGAGACACAGCTACTACTTGGGCAAGCTGACCTGACTCACCTGTCTTGATATTCCCAAACCTAATGCAAAGAAGGAACAGGAATTTACTGGGGATGGGGAAAATATACACAGCTGTCCTTCTCACAGGTTGTGCCATGCTTGAATAGGACTAAGCAAGGCATGGTTCACTGTGGAACCTGTGCAAAAGACGAAGATTCCTTGGTGAGAAATTTGAGGGAATGGAGCAAACCCTGTCAGGATGTAAGAACCTGTACAGATTTTACCATGTTTGGTGCTCCAGTTAAACTGACTGATCTTTGCCCCCCGACCCACCTCCCCATCCCATGTCAATTATGGCAAATATTTCATCAGACGAAAATAAAATACTACCAGAATAAAGTAATGTTCTGGACAGCTACAACTCTGAGAGAGAGAATGAAAGAGAAAAAGGAGCCACACCGGGCAAATGTCAGTTATGACACTTATTTCATTACTGCCTTGAATATAGGCAAATGGATGACTCTGGGAGCAATACACAAATAGCCTCCATAATGAGAGCTGAATTCCAACTTCTTTCGGTCCTTATATACATATAAATAAATGCACATAAATATATATATATGTACACAAACATACGTACACATATTTAAGTGTATATATTGAAATCATATATATAGTTATGCAGATCCATAACTATATTTATGTATATTTGTTTGTATATATTTATGCATAAATAGATGTTTAATTTCTCAAAGTGTGGTTTTACTCCTTTTTTCCCACTACTGTAGGTAGGATCAGTCAGGAGGGAGAAAATCCACTATAAAGAAATTTACATTAAATTAAATCATTATGTTAAAAAAAATAGATGAAGAAGAGGAGACAGGGAGAGAAAGAAAGACAGAAAAAAAAAAAGAGGGAAAGAAGAAACAGCAAGTGTGAGATGAAGGTATGCATTTTAGGGTGACTGCGTTTTTAGAGAATAAGAGCTTTATCTTGATTTCCAGCTCTCCTTCTAACAATAAGGGATAGCATCTCAGAAAATGGAACTCTTTTTTCTTTTGCTGACCTACTAAAAAAAAAACCAAAACCACAGTACAAAAAAAAAAAAATCTCCATTGCTGAGATATTTCCTTTTTCTTACCTTTCTGCTGATAAGAACTCTCAGTGTTTCTGGATAAGAAGAGATACTTTATTGTCTTCTGCAAAGATATAAGAGAAGAGAGGGGAAAAACAATGCCTTTTGTTAGAAAGGAAAGCAAGTGCAATTTGAAGAGCAATTGTAATAGACAGTATTGCTGAAGGCAAACAGAAGCTAAGAAGTAAGCGTTTTAGAATATTATCCTTCCTTAACATTTTGATAAAGTTCCTGAAAATGGGAGCCACTTTTGCCTCTGCAGCACTTTAATTTCCTATAATCATCTCTGATGGAACAGATGATACACACAGAGTTACCCCAGGTATTGTTTAAGTGGGGACTGAATTACTTTTATACTATCACTAAATGATTGAAAAAGGAAGAAAAACATGTTTTCAAGATCACTCTGCTTCCATGCTGCAACCTAGCATGGTGATGCTTTCACTAATTCTGTTTAAACTGCATTCCAGAAGTATTCACAAGTCAATTTTTTTAAAGTCATTAAAAAGAATGTACAAGCAACACAGTGTGGAAAGCAGAGGCAATGTTCATTATCAGGCCCAGAAGGAAAGGACGTGTTGAAGAGAAAAACCCACAAACTACAGGACTTTGAGGAATTTGCTAGTTATCTTTTCCACTTGGGTGACTTTAGGCTTCACTACCAAATTGAAACACCATTTCCTGAACAATAATACATTTTTTTTGACATCACAAAAGAACACTTTTAAGGCATAAAAAATGTATTTCCCTTATGTAATCAAAAACAAAACTCTATAAATTATAATGCTATGTACAGTCCAATTCCTCCATTCAATGCATTTAAATGGTATGTGCTGATTAAGCTCTTAGTCATTTATGTTAAATGTCTAATGAAAAGCTCTTTGAATCTGGTTTAACCCATATTAAATGCCCTAGTGGTGCCCCTGGAATTAAAAAAAAAGAAGAAAATTAATCCTATTCTTTGTTCCCTTTATGCATTTTAATAAATTATACTGCATTTTTTTTAATACATTTATGTCTCAGACAAAATGCCAAATGGTCTGATCCTTTCAACAAAAAGCCAGGGAACAAATTTGCACATTAAAATGTAGAGTGATTCAACAATTCAAGGCATAGTGTTTTCCAAAAGATGATGTGTTTTCTATGTTTCTTAATAAATCTGCATGATGATTGCTGCTTTTTGTGTAAGCAGGCTCTGTTGAAAGTTTGCTGAGTTTATATTTTTTTTCTTTCCTTTCACTTTCTACAGCTTAACAGAATAAACATAATTTTCAAAATACACTGAATCCCAGAGCACAGTGTGTTCTACAAGGTGTTCAATAAGCCTGCAGTAAGCAGAACCATAGACAGTACAGGTAAAGTCAAAATAATCCAGGTGTCCTCTTCATGTCTCATTTACCTAGAACCATGGAGATTCAGCACTGAAACAAAAATCCTGAGCTTACCTATTCCTCTTTCAGGTCTAAGTTCAAATCACATGGTCATATAGCTCTTAAGGGATCTTTATCAAAACTATTTTTAAAAATCTTTAGGGATGGACATCCCTCAACCTTGATAAGACACCAGTTTCTTTCTTTTCTGTCTTTCCGAAAATAAAAGTACAACAGATTTCCATTGTCATCTCTGTTAAACAGGGTATTTTTTCCAGTTGCAGAATCAGCTCACTGTTTCTTGCTCTTCACACAAGAACATAAAAAATAATCAGCTCTTATGGTATTAAATTATGTTTCTTCATCTGAAAATGGTCTCCTCAGTTTGGCTTTACACTTAGCAGACTTTTAAGTTGTTTCAACACCCAAAACCTTAAGAGTTTTGTTCTCCAAATTTAAGATCTAGTCATAGAGAATTTCCTGTAAATTTTAGGTAGACATTAAGCAGAGTAATTTCAACAACAATGTTGTTGTTGTAAGTAGTAATGTAAAGACCACAAAAAAAAAATTAAATAAGAAATAGAAATACCTATGTTGACGGAATTCAAGATATGGGAAATAGAGTGTAACTAATGATTTGTTACATGTGTGTGGAGAAGTGTGTAAAGGAAAGAAATAGATTACCCAAGAATGCTCTGTTTCACCCTTATTACTAAAACATTCCTTTAAAGATTCTTAAGACTTGCCTGGAAAAAGAAAAGTCTGTATCTACAGTTTACAACTGAGAGTCTTCAAACAGACTTTTAAACTGAAATACACTTACCATAATAAGGTTTCTGTTTCGTCATTTAAAGGAAAAATATTTATTTGCTTTGAATCCAGTTGTGGTCCAAACTGGAAAATACTAGCATTATTAAATATGACTTTGATATGAAATTTTCTGGGAAATGAAGAAATACGGTGATAATTAACGGTGAAAACCAGCTAGATATTGTGGATTTTAGCACTGTGGACTTTAGTAGATTTGTGGTTCATGGACGGCTGCTGAAGAACTCAAGGCCTAACGGTAAATGGCTTCTTCCCTGGAGGCAAGATGCTAATTTTTCTAGATTTTTACCTTGAAACTGAGTAGTTAAAACATTGTGTTTCTGTGGCTTAAAGACAGTCTTGAAAGCCACAATAGCTTTTTCCTAACTATATTATGTGATCAGTAATAGGACAGTCAAAGTTCTTGAAATGCATGCTGTTCTTGTTATGGAATCAGGACTTTGAGACCCCCAAAGCCCTAGAAAAAAATAGTCCAACAGAAATTTTCAACCTAAACTTCTGGATATGATTGAGGAAGGATGATCCTGGAAGGTTTTATAGACTTGTAAACTCTTTACTGAAAACAGAGTAGATAGAAACAGTGACAGCTGTAGTCTTATTTATGTCAGTGTAAATTTATGCAGCTGTGATCCCTGAAGATCCACACAGTCAAGGTCCCTTTTGTTAATCTGGGAGCCTGAAAATATGATAACTCTGTCTAGTAAAAAAACCCAAATCCTTGGAAAGTCAATACTTCTGCCTTCCTGTCTTTGGATTCCTTTGGCTCCTCATTTGATCAGTCACTGCCACATCTGTAAATTAAATGTAAAACATTTACCTCTGATATAAGGATACTTATTTGTCTATTTTAATGAAGCATTTCTTACCATGGGATTTTAAAGTGGCAAAAATGGCAATGTTTGGATATGTTTCTGGGTTTTTATTTGCTTACAGTGACTCCCTTTTTCCCATTTTCTATCTGTAGATAACCTGATTGAGAATAAGGAAATGAGGTTGTCAGCAGTGGAAAGTTAGGATGTTATATGCTGGACCAGCTGTACAACATTCCTGCTGGGTACAGCTGTAAACTGCAGTGCATAAAGCTGCAGTCAGTGTTTCTGTGGCCTAATGAAAAAAAAAAAAGATCTTACAAGAAATTCAGGGAAATTGTTTATGGATATGAAGGGGATATAGGCAAAGGTGTTCAATGTGTAGAAATTACCTGTTCTTGTTCCATGTTGCCAATGATAGAGAATAATAGGAATAAGAATGTTAAGGTGTAGATGAAAAAAATTGAATTAAAAAAAAAAAAAACACCACCCTCTCCCTGTGCTGTACATTCTACTTTCCTCATGCAACTATGCTCCAAACCACTGTCACAGGCAGGTGGTACATCCCGAAGATGAATCAGTAGCAGCCCACAAACATCTGAAAACACCTGGCACAAGCGTCCCCAGTTTGTATTTCCCAGCTCTCTAGTCAACTAACAGAACTCAGTAGCATGCTGGGAGTGCAGGGTCCAGTCTACTGCAGAGGTTTCACATAGAGAAAAAAAAAGTGGGCAATGTAGTCTGGTGTTTTTTGTAAGAGGTCTGCCCACTTCAGATCTGTCTGAATATTCATCCGCAGTCATGCTCTGTTCTTTCCCTGTGCCATATTACAATTGCTTTCCATAGGGCATAACTCACCTTTGCATCCCCAGCCATAAAATAAATGATTTGGGCTGAAGTGTTCTGTTGGGCACAGAACAGATGGTACTAGCCACAGAAAAAACCAGCAACACCTGGTTTCAGATACTCAGGCAGCAAATTCCCTGCCCCCAAAGCCATGGCTCATTATTCAGTCCAGATAATGGACAATTCAGACAAACTTTAGCTATTTAAATCTCAGTTTCTGAAACCAACCAGACTCTCCAATTCCCTCTGCAGATCCAGCTTTGCCTTGGCTACATCTGTCCACAACTGTTCTCTGGATGGACTTTTTCATACATATGAAATCCTTTCCTAGTAACAAATATATGCAGCTGTAGCTGTTTCAAGCTGTTTTCTGTGTAATAGTCCCAGCAGCTGTTTTCACTTCAGTGGTCTCCTGTTGAGCTGTTATTTAAAAAAGTTGTTCTCCTGTTTCTTATCTTCATTCATTAGACCTGTCATCTTCAGAATCAAGTTTCAAATTTTTCTTTTCTTTTACCCACTATTTGACACCCCCGTAGAACATGTTGTGTTTACTCTGAATTCCTCTATAGCCTTTGCCATGATATGTTTACTAGTGACACTTAAGCTATTGTTTGAGGAGCAACTAGAAAGCAGAGAATGACCAAAAAAACCCCTTTTTTGTGGGCCTCTAGGATTTACAGTTATGATCAGATTTCCTTGAAGAAACCTACAGGTTTCTTCATTATGTCTTAATGCTCACCATCAAAATCCCAACTTTTTGTGCAGAATAATGGGAGATAGTAGGTGAAACATATATTTCAAGATTCAGAAAAGTAGGTCACATTCAAAACTGGAAACTGGATGTCTCACTGTTTGAAATTTGGGCCTATCTCTTGTGCTGCAATGCCTTTAGGTGCAGTGATGCTCTCTCCACATTACTGAACTATATAATTGGCTCGGTTTTATTTGCACCCTCAAAATAAACCATCAATAAAAGAAACATATTTGTTTTTCAGGACCCTTAGAAGTGAAAAGAATCACATTGATTTAATGTCCCAGCCCTTCTCATTAGGGCCTCCATGAAGTTTGGGTATCTTTCCTAATCAATGAACTTATGGGGGAAATCTGTGTCAATGCCTGCCTGCTTCTTGCAAACATAATCAGAAAAAGCCAGCAGCCATTCTCAGGGGATAAATTAGTCCAATCATACCTTAACATATGGCCACTTCACCTTCCTCCAGCACATCTGTTTCCACAGAAAGAAAAAAAGGGAGTGTGTATGGTTCCATAGTTAATAAGGGAACTGCCCTCTTTCAGTGTACTGTCTAAGCACACTTGAAAGATTTTAAAGAATTAGTTAGCCTTACACAAAGCCATGGCTGAGCTGAATGCTGTCTCTGCAGCTCCTCAGTGTGTTATGGATCCATGTAATGTGATCCCAGACTGCATTATGCTGGTACCTGGGCCAGTGACAAGGCACAGGTCCTGTTCTTTGCTTTCACAACCTTTGAGGTGAATTTAGGGAAGCTTCTTGCCCTCATCTGGCAACTTCTTTCAGCAGCAGGCCAGCAAATCTACATAAGGTCTTCAAGGTCTCAAATGGCATATGATTATTTTACAGTTAAGCAAACTGATGCTGAGTGATTTGCCAAATGTCAGAAAGAGAAGTGTTTATAGGACTCACGAAACCTTACTCCCAGTAGGCAGGTCTCCCCGTTAATGACACTCCTTTCCTTGGCAATTCTTCATGATGCTGGTATGATTCATCCACCACCTGCTGTACGATATAGCTAGGCATGACATCTTGCAGCGAGATTTACTCCTAGGTGCTGCATGCTGATGACAGTTTGTAATTAAGGGGACTGCTTTTTTCTTCTGTTTCTCCCCTAAAATGAATTATTTCATTCCACAGACGTTAATGATTTTCATTTGCTCTTAATTAGATAATTAAACTATGAGTTCAGATCATAACATGCTGCATTAATGATATCCATTTAATCAAAATGTCCGTTTGTTTTCATGATATTATTTTTAGTAAGATATGTTTAAAGAAATTTTACATTAGTTTGTATTTAATTCCTCTTGGCCTTTTGTTATTTATTGTATATAGATGTAAACCCCAGAAAACGTTAAGATGACAATGATAATAACAACAACTACTACTTTTCTTTTTAGATAAAAAATCCATTATATGTAAGTTTACTGGCACTATACTCTCATAACAGAAATTACGTGATCATATATTCAACATTTTTGTAAGTTTGTAGTGATCACAGTCCATCTAGTATGGATATCACTTTTCAGAATTAGGGAAGATCCTTGCAAGCTATATGTTCTTCGTAGACACTGAGAAAGAAAAGTAACTAAAAAAACCTGGTCATCTTCTAAAATCCTCTTTCATATATCTGCAAAATAATTTTCACTAAAAAAAAAAAGCTGGACTCTTTTATGAGACACTACTTATTTTGTCTTCCTTGTTTCCCATGAAGGTTTAATTGCCATCAGATGTTTAACTCAAGACAGAAACAATGGAAGTCATGTTATTGTCCATGAATTGTAAAAGTTTTATTTTTCCCTGACATTTTTTATGATTATTTTCCTTTTATTTTTTTCCATTCTTACAACGCAGGACAGCAGAATTAGTACTTAATATTTTAAAATAAAAAAAATGCAAATGAATAACTAAATAATGTAGCATGTTAAAACCACAGAGAAAATGAATGGCTACCTGTCCTGTGAGTTTCTTTTAAAAGACCTCCCTGGCCTTGCCAGAAATTTGGCAGATAATCATCCTTTAACATGACAACTCCATTAATGAATGTCCTGGCTCTTTCACTTGCTGACTCATAGCAGGATGTCTCTCTTAATGGAATACTGACTGCATCAGCCCTTTTTCTGCTGTTACAATAGATTGAGAAGTTTTCTACAAAATCAGGCTGTGAATCAAATTAGTGGCAACACTAAAGCTCCTTGGTGAAAACAAAAATGGAGTCACTCATCACAAGCATTTAATTGGGAACCTGAATATTTTTGGATCCTCGTAAGAAAACATGAGGTTTTCAAGACCATACAAATAAGATTGTTGATACAACTATCCTATGAATCCTTGGTATGATCATGCAGGAATTGTACTACANGAGGGAGGGAGGGAGGAAAGAAGGAAGGAAGGAAGGAAGGATGGAAGGAAGGAAAGAAGGCAGTTTTTTCTCTCCTGTTTGAATTTTGATAGTTTATACACCTCCTGCCATTTCAGTGGCAGTCTCAGCATAGGCAGAGAAATAGACCTCTTAGCCAAATACGAGATCATAAATTGTTTCCATACCTTTTTATAAATTTAATTAGAAACAAGGTTTAATGAATAATAAAGATTTAAATAAATAAGAAAATAAATTTGTAGTTGGATTTCCACTGTTATTGGGGGTGAGAAAAACATAATTTCTTCTGTTTTGATTTCTAGCATGGATCAAGTACATATGGCTTCAATACTCTTCTGCCAGTCTCACAGCACAGTCTGTTCTTGACACTTTTAACGATCTAGTATGACAGTGTCATTGCTAAGAAAGCTGGGTTTATCGTATTGAAAAATAGAATTAATTGATAAATAAATAAGCATAGGTCATCATATCTTTTGTAGATCTTAGACTTATAGCTCCATTCATTTGCACATGCACCCACTTAACAACCTCGCTGGGCTGGAGTGGTGTGGGGCACAAAAAATCCTTTGAAATAGCTCTGTGCTGAAGGGGTAGCTAATTATAACTCCATGCTGCCCTTATTGCATGCTGCCATTTATGATTCGTGCAGCCAAGAGCTTTCAGAGGCCAGCTTAGAGGCTTTTCATAAATCTTACATATTTTATAAAGCACAGAGCAAAACACTTTGGGAATGGACAGGACTGTTGGCAAATTGAAAAAATAGCTGCACATTTTGATCCAAATACCAAGATTTGCTAATGTGTTTAGAAAACTGACAATTTCAGTCTTAATCCTATTCTATACAGTGCCTTGTAATTATGCACAACTAAGCAGTCATAATTTACGAAGCAGTAGAAGAACATCCAGACTGAAGCTTTGCATCTGGCATCAGGCTATGGGGACAGGAACAGTGGTGGGGGCGGCCTCTGAAAGCCATCCTGCTACTTGCCAATCTTATTTAAATTTTATTGCTGCCCAAATTGGAAAGATTACATGGTAATTAGCAGTTTCCCCACCAGTATAGATTCTGCCTCTCCAAACAATCTTTGATAATGATCCCGTCCCTCCTCCCCGACAACTTCAGGGAAATTTCAGAGCCAAATATTAAACAGGCAGTTATGAAATTGTGCTCAACCACCTGTTCCCTTGACCCGTGGCCGACCCACTCAACAAAGGACTGTATATCTCAATTAGGACAGGTGATCCCATAGATTGCCATTTGATAATTAGCACACTCCCCCCTTCTTTCAAGCTTGTGCAAGGTTTTCCTCAGGAAGATGTCTTCTCTGAATACAGAAGGGGAAGTCAAAATGATACCGTGTCAAAAACTTAGGTAAAAACTTGAGTTGTGTGTTTGCAGAGTGATAAGGGAGAGATGAAACCATGGATAAGAACATAAGATCAGCTACAGTGTGTCATACAAAAGGCTCCTCTAATACAATATCCCGTCTTTGGCCAAAAATAGATGTCCAGTAATGAGTATAAGATCAGGGTTAGTGTATGTGATATTTTTCTTGCTACATCCTGATCCTGCAATAATTGCAGCTCAGGGCTTTTTGATCTGGAGATGGGTTCTACAGATGTAATTATCCTCAATGACCTTGTCCAGTCTCCCCTTGAAACCATACAGATATTCAGATTTGACAAGATCCTGTGGCATGGAGCTCCATTACTTAATTAATGCAGAAAAATGGACTAGAAAGTGATCATTCATTATTTCTCAGAATACAAGAACATGAGAAATTTTCAGTCAAAGGTTAAAAGCAAAAGGACTAGTTTTTCAAATGAGGACTGAGGAAGTGGTTGCTGCTGTACATCATGGAAAATGAAAGTACCAACAGATTCAAAAATACGTTGCCATAATGGATACATATAACCATGGCTATTAATTATTGTCGATTTAAGTATAATTTTAAGCTCTGGGAGACCAGTCATTATAAGAAGATGGAAGGTTATTTAGAGAGTTGAAATGTCCTGACATCTGAGAATGACAGAGTTGTTAGTGTTGGAAGGGACCTTAAATATCATCTTGTTCCAACCCCACTGCCACTAGACCAGGTTGCTCCAAGCCCTGTTCAGGCTGTGCTTGACCACAGCCAANTCCAGCTCAGGATATTCAATGATTCTATGAAACCAAACTTGAATAAATACATCACTGCAGCTCACTGGTGCAAGATTAGTGTAGAAAAATGTTGTTCAAACTAAGGTAGTAAAAGTAAAAATATAAGGAAGGATTAAGANCCCTGTTCAGGCTGTGCTTGACCACAGCCAAGGTTGGGGCATCCACAGCTTCTCTGGGTAAATACGTCCCATTATAGACATACTTTGTGTATGCACAAGCCCTTTATAAATCACCAGCAGACAGTGTGGAGGCACCATGCAAATAGCTCTTGTTGTCCTATAGAGATTTTAGCTATATAATCTAAATAATCCTGAACTTCCTTCACATCTTGTGTGGAAGGGAAAAAGGAATACAGTGACTGTGANGTTGGCAAATTGAAAAAATAGCTGCACATTTTGATCCAAATACCAAGATTTGCTAATGTGTTTAGAAAACTGACAATTTCAGTCTTAATCCTATTCTATACAGTGCCTTGTAATTATGCACAACTAAGCAGTCATAATTTACGAAGCAGTAGAAGAACATCCAGACTGAAGCTTTGCATCTGGCATCAGGCTATGGGGACAGGAACAGTGGTGGGGGCGGCCTCTGAAAGCCATCCTGCTACTTGCCAATCTTATTTAAATTTTATTGCTGCCCAAATTGGAAAGATTACATGGTAATTAGCAGTTTCCCCACCAGTATAGATTCTGCCTCTCCAAACAATCTTTGATAATGATCCCGTCCCTCCTCCCCGACAACTTCAGGGAAATTTCAGAGCCAAATATTAAACAGGCAGTTATGAAATTGTGCTCAACCACCTGTTCCCTTGACCCGTGGCCGACCCACTCAACAAAGGACTGTATATCTCAATTAGGACAGGTGATCCCATAGATTGCCATTTGATAATTAGCACACTCCCCCCTTCTTTCAAGCTTGTGCAAGGTTTTCCTCAGGAAGATGTCTTCTCTGAATACAGAAGGGGAAGTCAAAATGATACCGTGTCAAAAACTTAGGTAAAAACTTGAGTTGTGTGTTTGCAGAGTGATAAGGGAGAGATGAAACCATGGATAAGAACATAAGATCAGCTACAGTGTGTCATACAAAAGGCTCCTCTAATACAATATCCCGTCTTTGGCCAAAAATAGATGTCCAGTAATGAGTATAAGATCAGGGTTAGTGTATGTGATATTTTTCTTGCTACATCCTGATCCTGCAATAATTGCAGCTCAGGGCTTTTTGATCTGGAGATGGGTTCTACAGATGTAATTATCCTCAATGACCTTGTCCAGTCTCCCCTTGAAACCATACAGATATTCAGATTTGACAAGATCCTGTGGCATGGAGCTCCATTACTTAATTAATGCAGAAAAATGGACTAGAAAGTGATCATTCATTATTTCTCAGAATACAAGAACATGAGAAATTTTCAGTCAAAGGTTAAAAGCAAAAGGACTAGTTTTTCAAATGAGGACTGAGGAAGTGGTTGCTGCTGTACATCATGGAAAATGAAAGTACCAACAGATTCAAAAATACGTTGCCATAATGGATACATATAACCATGGCTATTAATTATTGTCGATTTAAGTATAATTTTAAGCTCTGGGAGACCAGTCATTATAAGAAGATGGAAGGTTATTTAGAGAGTTGAAATGTCCTGACATCTGAGAATGACAGAGTTGTTAGTGTTGGAAGGGACCTTAAATATCATCTTGTTCCAACCCCACTGCCACTAGACCAGGTTGCTCCAAGCCCTGTTCAGGCTGTGCTTGACCACAGCCAAGGTTGGGGCATCCACAGCTTCTCTGGGTAAATACGTCCCATTATAGACATACTTTGTGTATGCACAAGCCCTTTATAAATCACCAGCAGACAGTGTGGAGGCACCATGCAAATAGCTCTTGTTGTCCTATAGAGATTTTAGCTATATAATCTAAATAATCCTGAACTTCCTTCACATCTTGTGTGGAAGGGAAAAAGGAATACAGTGACTGTGATCACAGGAAATGCAAAGGAAGAAGGACTGTGAAGTGGATATGTAGATTTAGGTTAATATGTATGTCCTTTACCAACCTCTGTGAGAGCCACAATTATTAAAACAACTTGTTGCCTTACAGACCCTTTAAACTATTTGAAGAGGAGACAATTATGGGACAAAACTGTCAGAGAAGCAGTATAGAATAAAAGAGTGAAAGACAGCAAAAAATATTTAAAAAATAACCTCGAGGAAGGAAAAATATGTAGAAGGATTAGACAGGAAATCAAGGCAGACAGGACAAAAGAAATACTGGTGGAAGAAAGAGAAAGATGAAGGACCATTCCAAAAAAGAGGATACAGAGGAGCAAGTAGAAGCAAACAGAGCAGTGAAACAGCTGAGGACAAAAAAAAGTGAAACAATATGACTTCCAGAAGTCATGTCTAACCTTAAGTATTCCATGATTCCATGAATAAAAATATCTCCACATTATGTTTTAAATTGTTTTGCTTATAGCCATAGTTGTGGATATGTTGGTGAAAAAAAATTGTAATGTATTTTGTCATCTACAGTTTTAAGGTTCTCTAAAAAGTTGCAGGAATTTTCCTTAACTACAATACAAAGCATACAAAGGCATAATTTTCCTTGAAAGAGTGAAGTGTACACCAAAACAACCCTGTGTTGATATGCAGATATTGTCATTTCTTAACTAGGCTATAAATTAATTGCCATGATTTGAAGAAAATTGCTAGTCTATGTGTTAAAATCCCATTAAAATACTGATGTGAGAGCTTTATTGCCCTCTGCAATCAATGCTACTAATTCTTTGAGTATTTTTACATACACAATTGCAGTTTCAGCTCTACAGTCTCGAGTGTGTATTTGGAGACTGCTAATGGAAAAATAAAACATGAGAACTGTTTTCCATTTCTGCAACTCTTGGGATTCATTGTGATAAGACAGACCACAGTGGGAGACTTCTTCTTCCCTTACCAAACATTACAGGAGCACACAGGTATTTTGTGCTTTCTTCATTTTCAATAAGTTTCCTCAAACAATGCAGATCACTAAGGAAAAAGATGATTAAAAAGGTAATTGTGCAAAGGAACTTAAAACAACCCTTTGCAAATGTTACTCAGTCAAAGTGCAAACACAATGTACCAAATTCCTAAATCTCTTCTAGGTATATCTGTAAGAAATGGTTTTAGAGGAATAAATTTCTTATTAGAATCATCTGTTTGGCTACATCTGTCTTCTACCCAGAAATGTAGTCTGGTCAAAAAAAGAAATAAAAAAGAAAAAGCAACATTTTTCTGGGTACAAAAGTCCTGGAAAAATAAAAAATAACCAGTATAGTTGTGGAAATCTTCTGTTTCATCTTGCTTCTTCTTCCTCAAGCAAGTACAGATCTGTTTGTACAACACTAGAAAGGCAATAGAGAAAAAGTTTTCAGGAAGTAATGGACAACCTCCTCCGGTTTTCCTGGAAAGCTGGAATAAAGTACAGAGAAGACCTGCCCTTCATGGAGGTGTATGTGGCTGTATCTATTCCGGTAAATCAAACATAGGATAATTTAGACTCCAAGAGGGCTCCAATCCTAAATTCTTCCTCATATTAAAAATTAGATCATCCTGGTCAGGTGTGTATCATTTTTAATATAGGGAGATTTTTACCTTTCATGTCATTACCTTGCATTTTGTCTCTGTGCATGAAAACCATACATGGTTGGAAATATATCTGATAGTAAGATTGTCATAGAGTGCCATATCCATTACAACCTCTTATCCTTCAAAAATGAGGTGTCTGTTTCTGAAATGTTTTTGCAAGTCCTTAGTTGGTGCTGTGGTCAAGAATTCCTCAGGAGAGTGCTAAAAGGTTTGTTTCATTCTTTGTGTAGACCACTGTAAAAATTTTTCACTATGACTGAGTTCCAATGTCCAAGAATCCTTCTTAGGACTGTTGAATTAGCCAGTGTCGACCAACATCCTGGGAGGAGACCACAATAAATGATCCTAAACCCAAGGACTGGGAGAAGAGTAGAATTACTGAAGTACCAAAACTTCCTTCAGCTGTAGGATGGAACCCTCCAGGAAAAAACTGTTTTCCTCTTTGTCAATGTATTGTTGTTTCTCACAAGTGAGTTTCATCTTTATTGATTAGGTTTCAGAATGCCTTTTTATTGTCTTTCTGTATTAGCTTGGAAGTCTAGAACTAGAGTTCTACTTCGTTATATGCACCAGTCCAGTGTTCCTGAATATTTCATCCATAATCTGAGGAATCTGTAAAGAAATGTTCTCATATATTCACAAATGTTCTCATATGTCAGAGAGGTTGCCCATCACTGCCTTATTTTCTGTGTCCCAAGTTAAAAGCATCAGCCCAGAAAAACACAATTTCCTCTATCAAAAGGGACCTTTATCTTTTTTTTTTTTTTAATTCATTTACCATCTTATTCATTCACTCTGCTGTTTGCAGACCCTTTGGAGTCCTTCTGGTTTGCTTTCAATTAAAATGATAACCTCACTGTCATTTCTTATCCCTTTATTGTACTTTCTCTCAGCTCTGCTTGTTTGTGTGATCAAAATAACAGCCCACCAAGCAAAAATGGACAGTGATAGCAATTCCCTGTGGTTAGTGCAAACAATTAATTGCCTTTAAATATCCATACATATTAATATCCTTGGGACCTCAAGGAAGGAAATTGTGAAATAAAATCCTCACTCTTCTTTTGCTTGGAAAGCAAAACTGGTGGATCAGGTACTCATCTGGTGTGAATGGACATAGTCACAGAATCATGTTGGGAATTCACTGATACATTTTAGGTGGCTGGGGTGAGTCATTTCCTTCTTAAAGTTTACAAAGGTAGGTTTCACCATCTAAATTTAAATGTATTTTCTTGCAGCGATGATGGATTGATATCATCAGCAGAAAAATCAATTTCTATGTAAAATGCATGTAAAATGGAGCACACAATTAGTAGTAAATTGCCAGTCAGTTAAACTGTCTGATTTACCCATGGTTTTTCCTGGAGGGGGCGGGGAATAAATAAATAAATGCCTAAGGAAAAAGCCATTATAACAGCGCTTGTTACTTACCATGGGGTCTTTGGATACTTTAATCTCTGTGGCCATAGATCATACAGAACATGATTCCTGAAGAACTGCCAAGGAAGTTCCTGGTGGGTAAATAACTGCTGCAGACTTTTCATACAGCACACAAAAATGTGTGGCCTGAATGTCTCTAAATTGCCTCAAAAGTTCTCTTGTGACACTAAAGAAGAACAAGAAGTGCCTGACATTTGGAGAGTGCAGGATCAAAGGTAACCCTGTGACATTCTGAAACCTGGCTTTGTTTTTCATGTCAGTTGAACAAAATCTGCCTTCTTAGAGAAAGGCATGAGGATTTATCCCAATAAAAGGAATCAGCATGTTTTGTTTGATTTTCACAGGACTTCTAAATAGAAAGACCTGACATTTCCATGTTAAAATCTGACACAAAGAAAAAGACGCAAATGCAACTAAAACCAGTTAACAGAAGCTTCTTGTCTCTAAAGCAGCATTGCAAGTTAAGACTGTATCACTTCAAGTGGCTGTTTTTCTGACTCCTGGAGTGATAATATTTTGGTGTAACTTCACTGAAGTTAGACCAGTTGTTGATAGAAAATGTACAGCAATTTATTTTTTATTTGCATCTCTCAAAACCTTCTTATCTCTCACAATAAAAACTGAGCTGCAAGAGGCATAGTGTGCTTGTCCAAGACTGCTGTAGCCATTTAGTTCGACCTTTCATGACACAGTTTTTCTTGAAAGGCCAGTAGATTTTATTTACTGAACTGTACATATTTATTGTACTGTACATTGAGTACATTTTATTTACTGAACAAGGGAAGGAGCCATATTGTTTCCCAAAAATCTACTCTCAATTGCAGAAGGCATAGAACTGAGAGACCTTCAGATGAAAGTTGCTGTGGAAAAGCACAGAACATGACTTTATGAAGAACAATTAATATAAGACAGGAATAAGCAAAATTTGTCAAGTGTTTTTCTAACCCTAACTGTGCTCAAAGACTCAAGTACCAACTAAATGAAGGCTAAGGTGTGAGAGTCAAACGCATCATATTAGAAAGATGCTAGAGTCCTGATGAAGCTTCTGCTTCTGTAGCAGTCCAAAGAAGATTTATTCTGACTTCAAGCTTATACCATAAGCCTGTTTACATCTGAGGGAAAGCATAACCAACAGATTACATAATCAAGAATAAAACTTCTTAAGAAAGTGGAAAACTTCAGTGAATCACGAAGTCACTCCTCCACTTGTGTCTGATAACTCAATACCTGTTATCTTTGCTTCACCAAATAATCATAAAGGCCACTTGCCTTCCAATTGCTTTTAAATCCTGACCATTTGGTCCATGGGAAAATCTGTGCTAAGCAGGCATTTGAGTGACACATTTCACCCAAATTCTCTCTCCATTTTCAGTCCAAGATGGTGTTGGTAGATGCCTGGGTAGCACAAGGGACTTCTGATGAAGGCTTTTCACATGCAGAGAGTTTTCCTGTTTTCACTTGTTGAAACCAAGTCTGGATTCCATAGTAAAAAAGTATATTATGATTGTTATCAGTTTAATAGAATCTAGGTGAAAGTTAATGTGACAATCTCAGTCCCCTTCTCAGAAGCTAGGAACATAACCTGCAGCTGGCTCACAGCCCTGTGTGACTCCTTTTTGGAAGCCCCAGCATTCAGACAAAGGATTTGGAAATGGGATTGGTATAAGAATTTAGTTAGCATATTAATTAAACCATTAATATTTTATCCTACATGGTTAAAAAGTGTCCATCTTTCTTTAAACACCCACCTGAAACTGGAAAAAAATAAGCCAACCACAAACCCTCACTTTTCTCCCTGAGGCTTTTTTTTTGCCTTTTGTCAGTAGGATTTCGAAAGCATGGAGGAGTAAATTTATCCAAGACTGCAGGTATTTGAAATATGTGCTGAATCACTGTTTGCGATTATAGAAATAGAATAACTAACCTACAATCTCAAGGTAAGCAAGATACATTTCATATTTTCCGATCAGAAATGCAGCTAATGCACTTGGAATTAGTCTATTAAAGCTACTTTGCAAATTCTCCTGATATCACTTCACAGTATTTCCCCTTAAATCTCTATCTTTCTAAAGAACATTTCAATATTGGGTCAGATTATGAATATTAAAGTCTCTCCAAAACCCACGCTAATTTTAAACTACAGGCACTGTGAATTGCAAATGACCTGAGCTCCTTAAGCCTCATAGTGTATGTGACTCATCCAGAGGCTTCCAAAAAATCAGGTCATGAAATTTTCTGTGTTCATAACTCAAGTCCCAGAAATACCAAGTCAGTGTTATGATTCTCCTTGCTTTCTTTTCAGATGTAATTTAAAAATTGTATTTGTGGCCAGAGAAAGACCTATTATCAGAGACCCTCAGTGCCCCAGAGATTTCTAGCACCAGGTGGGGTTTCCCAGGCACCACAAGTCCCCACTTTGAGCATAACTACAGCTGTTCTTCTGTGCTGGGTCAACCCAAAGTGTCATACTATCATTTCTCACTACAGGGCAATGATTTTCAAGAATTCCATTGTAAAGAATCAGGTTGGACATATCAGACAATGCCAGTGGAAGTCTGCATTTTGCAGAAGAATTAATTGTTCATGAAGATTAAACTCATCTTCCTGACTTAATCAGTTTTTTGTTATCAGAAACTAGACAAATTGTCCAGTTACAGTTACATATACATGTGCCCCAAACATATCAACTGAAATGTGCAAATTTTGATTGAAGATAACCATAGATCATAAAAAAAATACATTTGCAATCCCACCTTTACTAATTTTCCTTTTCCTTAACGTAGAAGCAGTTACTGTCTTTCATCAGAGTGCAATATAGGATTTTGAGGCTCAAATAAAGATACAAATAATGTATCAACGTAGCAAGACCTGGACTTTTGGCCTAGAGAGCTATTTGATTACTCATCTGTACAAGATGACAGAGACCATAGAAAATAGAAAAACAGTGCCCACAATTCATTTTTTGATTGTTTTTCCCACTGTGTTTGCCAGCAAACAATGGACTGACACAGAATACCTGGTGAAACTTGGGGAAAGGTTGTCCAGCTTTACCTGGAAGCCCTTCAAACTCTAAATCTTTTTGAAAGAATGATTTATCTGCTCTAAAAAGCTTCTTTATTATCAGTTTTCTTGCACTCTGGAGTTGCCCACTTCTCTCTATAATTCATAAAGTTGTTATGAGGCTGGCAGCTGAAAGGCAGGGATATCACTTACCAATTACTGTCAGAGGCAAAACAGACTACAATTCAGAGAGTTAACATAATTTTTTGCCAATTAATATAAATATTTAATTACTGGTTTGGGTATTGGGAAACAAAACATAATTTAAAAAAATACAAAAAAGCAACTACTGTTAAAACACTTAGGAAAACTTTTTTTCTACCCATCTTTCCAAAACTCAACTTCACTTTTTCCCAATAGATTCCTCTCCTCCCACCCTGCCATCACAGCAGGTAAAATTTGGTCCCTTCAGAAAGGACAAACGGTGCCGGTGGGGTGGTTAGCCAGCACACAGCAATTTCTCTCTATTGGTCTTTCCTCCCCATGATTTTCAGCAGTGTGCCTCCCAACAGCTGCAAGGCACATCTGCTCCACCTTGGAGCACCTCCTCCTTGGTGTTATCCCTGCTGTCTCTCACACTTTTCCCCTTCCTCTCCATATGTGCTGTATTTCATGTGCTTTCCCAAATGTGCTTTCACAGAGGCACAACAAACTTGGCCGATGGCTTTTAGCCCAGCCCGTGATCTCTTCTCACACAGGACACCACTGCAGCCCCTCAAACCTTAAAATGTGCTCCCAGTACAAAAGGAAACCGACATAGTGAAAATAAATTAAAAGGAAAGCTTTATGGTGTTTAAATTAGTGCAAATCTTTTCCCTCTCTTACATTTATGAGCTATAGCTTTCCTTGATAAAGTTTTTTGGGTTTTTTCTATGGGCCCATGGATACCCAGAAAGGCTAAATGTGTACCCCAAATCAGATGTTATTGCAACTCATCCTTAAATCTTTTTGATCAAAATGAATATAGAGGGAGAAGGTGGCTGTTTCATGGTTGGAAGTATGTGTGGATAGTTACCTCTGGAACAGGCCTTTTGCTGGTGGCCTAATGTGTAGCACACAGACCTTTCCTCCTGGGCTATAAACATTTTGTGAAAGCTTTAATTAACCCTTTCTTCGTTTAACCAGCTCAACAAACAAAAGGTCCTAAGTCTATTACAATTAGTTGGCCTTTTGCATGGCAGCACCTTTCCTAAGATCTCTATTAACATTTAAATGAAGAAAGGTCAACTGCACACATTACAGCTCAAATGTGTAAAACCAGGCAAACGATGAGGGAAAAAATACAACACTACAATAAAAGCAAGAGTTAGGAAGGAATGTTAGTCCAACCCATTTTAAGAAAGTTGTAGGAGCAAGAAAAAAAGCTCACTTCTGAACTCAAATATTTTGTTGAGGTTGTTTTGGTTTTTTAGTGGAAAACTGCTCTCCTGTATTCTTTTTTCATATGGCAAAAAAAGCTCTGTGGCTTTTTACAAACCAGAATTTGAATTTACACCAGATTTGTGTTGCTCTGCGTTGAGGTAGAATTTGACCAGTAGGTTTTCTAAATCAAATCAGATTATTTTCTATAATATTAGGTATCAGTTTTCCACTTGGCTACTGAACTTGATGATCATATATTTTCTCTGGCACAGGAGATTTCTACATTGTTTTTGCTGGATTGACAACTCCGATGAAAAAAATTCTTCACATTTGTGCTGTTTATATATATTTTTCATAAGTTTTAACATATTTTGTCTGACCAGAGTCAGAAACAAGATATAGTACAAATTGAATTTTGATTTGACTCAGTGTGATATTATTATAGTTGCATGATTATGACCTTCTCATACTTCTAATAATCTGCAGAAATTTGCTGTAAAATACCATATAAGCAGATGTCCTTGCGCACTTTTACATGTGTGATAGTGTACCTATGTCCCACTCATGCACATGCTACAAGTACAAACAACTGGTGCACACAGTCCTGGTTGCAGCCAAGGTGGCTTCAGAACAGATGAAAATAAACCATTTAGAAATATTTAACTCATTCTGGACCAGGAATGTGTACATGCTTTCCAGTTTAACTCTGACAGACTATCAAATCATGTAGTACAATGGCGGTCCCTCAAAGGAAGGAGAAATGTTTTCATTTAATAGAATCATAGAATGGTTTGGGCTGGATGAAATATTAAATACCCAGTTCCATTCCCGACATGGTCACAGACACCTTACACTGGACCTGAGGTTGCTCAGAGCTCCATTCAATCTGTCCTTGTGTAGCAGTGAGGTTAACCCAGACAAGCTTGGAGGCTGAACTACCTGACAAAGCCCCTGGGTCTGAAGAAATCTTCAGGTCAGGGTGACAGAAAATGTTCCCCCATACACCTTACAGATAGCCTCATAAATATGCATCAGGGATCGAAAGTATTGGGTTTCGAACCTCTCCTCCCCTTCATCCTTTTAGAGTTAATAGCCAGGATGTTCCTTTACCAGCGGTTTATTATTGGTTTTTAAAGTTCCGTACCTTCCCCCCCTGCACCCCAATTCCCTAGTTCCCCTGTCAATCCTGTACCCCCAGCGTCCCGCTTGGTTCTCCTCTCCAAACCCCTCCCATCCTTCTGTCCCTCTTAACCTCGTGTTCGCTTCCGCTCTGGGCTCTGCGCTTTGGGACCCAGCCCCGTTCCAGTTCACCTCGACCCTTCCAAACACCGAAGCACCCCACTCTGTCCCGCTGCACCTGATAAATTCCTAAAGCTCAGAGTCCACATCTCCTTATCGCAGCGTCTCCTCTTATCCTCTGTCGGGGATTCAGCCCGGGCTCGCCTGCCGCAGCTTCCCAGCCCCGCCAGGCTGGTTCAGCATGGGGGATTTCAGCGGGGACCCCGTTTCTGTGAGGTTTTCAGGGTCTTGCCGCCTCCCCAGGAGCAGAAAACCTCATCCTTGAACACTTCCCGGGATGGAAATGCCATCAGAAGAGCCACAGCTTCTCTGGGCAACCTGTTCCACAGCCTCAGCACCCTCACAGTAAAGAATGTCTTATTAACATGCAACCTAAACCTTCTTTCTTTCAATTTGAAGACATTCCCTCTGTCTCTGTCACTGCATGTCCTTGTCAAAAGTCCTTGACCAGACCTCCCGTAGACTTTTAGGCACTGCAAGTCTGCTACAAGCTGTCTCTGGAGAATTCTCTTCTCTAGGCTGAGCAAACCCATCTTTCTCAGCCTGCTTGCGTATCAGAGATGCTCCAGCCCTCTTTTCATCTTCATGGCCCTTCCCTGGACCCATTCCAACAGGACCACATCCTTCTTGTGTTGGGGACCCCAGAGCTGCTCTTAATTCATTATCCATCCAGGCTGTCTTTATGTTTGACATTGCCCCAGCCTAGATGCTGTACCTACCTTACCTGACATCCCCAGGATGGTGAGCTGGGGCAAGACTTAAACTGCCTAAATAATTGAGGATTTAATTAAAAAAAAAAAAAAAATTACATCCTAATGTTCAAAAGAACCACAAGGACTTGGACCACCCAAAGTCTTGTCGGGAAAAAACAAATAGACACATATTTTATAGTTTCTGGCATAAGCACCTGCTCTGTTTGGGTTCCAAGAACACAGTGGGATGTCTAGTGTAATTAACAAAAAATCTGAAAGTCGTTTGTGTATGTGTTGTTGCTAAAAATATAAAAATATTTCATTTAAATGTATCAGCAATGTAGGGCCCTTTGGAGAGTCCATGCTGTGTACATATCTGGCAGCTCATAGAAGTCCACCCATGCTCATCCATAGGATTCCTTCCACACATGGCCTCATGCCTCCTCTCTCATCTTCCAGATTTCCTTTCCTCTTTGCTGGTTCAGCTCTGGGGTGGTGACCACTCTCCTGTGTTCCTGTCACCTGCTCCACAGGGTTCACCTTTCCATTCTTCCCCACTGCAAATTCGTGCAGTCTGAGCCACCCACTGCTGCTGCCTCAGAGATGTGGTCACTTGTTTAACCAAGCTCCAGCCTCACTGCTGTTTACAGCACCCTGTTCTCTCCCCTTTCACGGTCCCTCTCTGTTGTATGGAAATACAAACTATTCCCAAAGGATAAGTCACACCATCATAACATGAGCTCTGAATAAAGCTGGGATGGATTTCAGTTTAGGAGGTGTCTAATCCCTCTGTAAAGAGAGCCTTGATGATAGCTAAGCTACATACTTCACTATCAGGTAGATACATTCAACTCATGTGATCCCACCAAAGGTGTTTATTATTACTAAAGCTGAGAAAATAACTCTCTCCTAAGAAGAATTCTTTAGAGCTGTGTTTGCCTAAAGCACAGTGCTCAGTGGTGCTCTGATTCAAGGTTCAGATTCTTAATAGCTTTTGAAATGCTAATAAAGCAATAGGCAATGGAGGCATTTCTATTTTGAAGGGTGCATTAGCCTCCTACAATTTTTTCAGATGCAACTTATTTTAATAAATAAAATTACTTTTATTGTGCTGCTTATCCTCACAATAGAAAGATAATTTAGCTACGTTTAGACACAATTACATGCAATGCTTTACCAAAGCTTCCATTTGACTCCACATTCATCAATTCAGAGAGGTCAAAGTCATGATTTATTTATACCCTTCACTGATTGATTAAGTATGCCAAAAGTCTTGGTCTCAAAATTTGTATTAAAATGAATATTTTTACAAATATTTATGAACATGACTTTGGGATTCTAATCCAGCTATAGTCAAAAAAGAATACTTAAGATATTCAAGACAAAGCAAATTTTATTTAATTACAATAATTGCACAAAATTTCAAATTAAAACTACTTTTACAGTGGAAATCTGCCCACTTCTCATTGCTTTTAGAAGTAAACCTCATTGAAATATTCTGTTTCCCCTATATACCTTAGATAGTCATTCCATAATTTCATTATACCATAATTTGACTAATGGGTTTTTAAACAAATTCCTTTTACTTCCAGCCAATCTCCCAATGAGGAGATTGTTTGCAAAAAAAAATCCTCACTGATGACAGTGAAATAAATGCAGCAGTGTTTTCTGATGTGGTCACAGGATAAGAAAATTCTTGTTGTGTCCCTTTAGTACCATCTTATAAGTTAGCACAACAACCTGAAAAACAACTGGACAATGATAAGCAGTGCATTAGCCAAGACAAAGCAGTGCATTAGCCAAGTATGTCTTCATTACAACATTTCTGATAGTTGCTGTAAAAAATACAGTTTCATTCTAATAGACATGCTTTGCCTAGTTTTTGTTGTTTTGGGGCTTCCCCCCTCCTCCCCCTGCCAAGCCAGGCAAGTTCTACCATGTGTTTTCATGCTCATTATTTGAAAGAAAATTGTGAATGACTGTGTGTGAAGGTGTGTATATATGTGTAAGTGTGCACTCAACATACTAGCTAGCAAAGCTCTACCCAAATAAAACAAAATAACAAGCAGGAGCACAGAGCTCCATTCATTTGCTTGTCAGCCTGTGTACAAGACAGGAAGGAATTATGTCTAATGATGCTTCTTTCTTTGTTAGTATTTAAAAGGACAAAACCATCATGGAGGTCACTTTTGACAAACCTGTTTATTTTCCATTTTTCACAGCATTTGCTGAGCATCCCTATCAGTTAGTGGTTTAATTTATTTATTTATTATTTTATCTGCACTGCCCCCTTCTTTCCTTAGCCTTTTCCCCCTCTTTACTCCTTGAAAACTATAATGACTAGAATCAAATAAAATGTCAACATTTGCAATTCCGGAGCTTCATTTAAGCAATAAAAATAATAATTAAAAGGGTAAAACCTTAGAGAGATTTCTTCATTTTATATGGTTTACCAGAGATGATACACATTCAAAAAAGCCAGTAAAAGAATTAATTAGAAACGGCTAAAGCTCAACAAGCTATGCAAGTTAATGAAGCAGAGAGGGAAATGCCATCTTTGAGACCCAGAGCTACATTGGCTTGGATAATATATACTCCTGCCTTACTCTCCTAACTAAACCTCTTTTAATCTCTCCTCTAAAAAATCAATGCTAATGACACAGATTTACCAGGAAATGACAGGCAAATAATACCACAGGAGTTGTTCTTGTTTAATGGTAACTTAGTTCTGAAGAAGAATGGCAAGGATTTTATTTTGAAGTGTTGGCTTGTTAATTGCAAATTACTCAATTTGTTTTTTCATTTTCTCCTTCTGTTTTATTTTGCAGCTGATCCTGAGTTAGAACAAAACCTTCCTTTATTATCTGTAAGAAACTGTAAATATCTTACAGATTCAGACCAGAAAAGATCCACTAGACTACTCTCTTTGCTCAGTTACTCTTGCTTTTTCTCTTCATCTTTTATTTGTTCTGCTAAATGAAGAACAGCAGAAATTACTGCATATAAGCAGCACTTTTTAGCAGGTCTTGTTCTGCAGGAGCTACTTAAGTATATTCACACTTGCAGAATGAAATATGGCATTGGAGGAGGAAGGCTTTATTCTAAAAAATGAGTCAGAAGTTAACTAACAAAATCACACAAAAGAAAGGAAAATTAACATCTTCTCTGAGTAAGTATTGAAAAATAATTAGAGAAAAGTATTTATAAAATTTTCTTTTATTTTGGAGAGTATTTAACAGTAGTGCCCTATCAGCTAAGGTCTCTCAGTCATATAAATATTCCTCCCAAGTATTTCGTATACATCTCCTGGTACTGTCAGTATAATGGTGTCTGAACATCTTCCAATACTTCTGGGGCTATTTTCAGTAACATTTCTCAACTATCTTCCCAGAATTTATTATGAGAATTGTCATGGCCTTTCTATGCTTCCTTCTCATGTTTCCAAATATTTCACTTTTCCTTGCAGAAAACCAAAAAGAAATTAGTGTCTTTTGTATTTAGATGTTGATAGTATTTTTAAGTTGTTTTTGGGGGTTTTCTTTGGGTTTTGTTTTGTTTTGTTTTGTTTTTAATGGAAAATTCCACCTATGCAAAGAAAGCCTATATACCTAGCCATGCACTTCCTTGGCAGATCCAAATTATAAGTAGGAAAAAAGTTCATAAATGATAATTCTAGACTGGTGATTTTTTGTGGGATGTGTGAAATTTCTTTACTCTAAATTTTATGCTTTCCCTTTAAATATTTTAGTTATTAAAATATAGTTTTCTATTAATTTTTACAGAGAAATAAAAAAATAATATTATTTTCTTGTTATGTATATATGTGTTATTGGCATCATTTTGTCCTAGCCTGATAAATTATGGACTTTGTGCACCTGGTTAAGGTAATCTGCTGAGTGGTCTGGATGGTTCAAATTCCTGCAGGCTTTACATCTGTAGAACAGGTGTTGTAGGAGGAAAACCTTCTTGCAAGTGGTCATTCTTTCCAGACAAAATATGGTAAACTGGATAGAAAAGATCAACTGGATAGAAAAGCCTGAGATTGATATGAGCTCTGGATCCCCTGTCCAAAAAGCTCCTGATCTTGGTCGTGATGAATGCAAAATGTGTACAAAACTATTTGCCTCCTATTTTGCACTGCTGTGAGCAGTAACATATAAATAAAATGGATATTCATTAATATTTTTTAAGTTATCTAAGAACCTTACCTCAAAGGTGTCATATTCTTGCAAAGCTTTATTACTGCTATCACACAGGAGAGCCATGAGGACTAATTAATTAATGTTTGCAGAGTATCTTGCAAATGCAAAGTGCAATGTGAATATGGATCATTATTATTTATTATCCTAAAAGATATAAAGATATATGGGAGAGCTTGAGCTCCTTTTAAGTTGCACTTCTATTGCATCAAAGTGGGCATAAAACTGCCTTAAGGCACCTGCTGAGGATTCAAAAGCAACAAGGATGATCAAATGTCTAAGCAGCATGATCAGTGAGGAAAGAGCAAAGTTTATGCTAAAGAAAAAACTGATGTAAAACCCAATAAAAACCTTCAAATACTTTAAATATGCAAACAGAAAGTGCACAATGTCTCCTCATACCCACTAGATATTGGACAGGCACAGCAGAAGAAAAAATAGGGAATGAAAAATAAGAAAGTCTTTTGCAAAAGGAAGATAGTTTACACAGAATTTCTTTTTCTGTAGGGTTAGGACTTCTCTGCAGAAGTTCTGTAAATGTCGTGCATATATCTGTCAAGAAAAAGCAATATATTTGCTTCTGCCTTTTGAAAAGTTACTGGACAGCACAGAATCCTATAATCAGAATGGCCTGGGCTGATTGAAAGGGGCTTTAACAAACCCCCAGTTCCACCCCCCTGCCATGGGCAGGGACACCTTCCACTAGACCGGCTTGCTCAGAGCCCCATCCATCCTGGGTTTGGACACTTGCAGGGATGGAAGTATGGCTGATCTGAATTTACCCCAGAAAAAAACTTCTGTCATTCCATGTGTCATTAAGTTCCTGGAATGGTTAAAAACGGGTGTAGATTTGGTAGTTAGGGACACAGGTCCGTAGTGGGCTTGGCAGAGCTGAGTTAATGGTTGGACTTGATGATTTTAAAGGTCTTTTCCAGCCTTAATAATTCTATGATTCTATGACCAGAGATGTTTGAACCACGTCTGAGGTGAGTTTTTAGGGTGGATTAGCATAAAACATGCAACTTTTTTCTCTCATGATTGAGTCCAACATTATTACCCAATTTCTGATGCAACCCAAATTCCTGAATGCACTCTCCATTTTCACATCTGGTCCTATATTTGCTACTCAAAATATAAAGGAGAAAGTGTCTGCTTCCCTCATAGACAGGTGTATGTTTTGTTTTGTTTTCTTTTGTTTTGTTTTTCTCCTGGTCAGTACATATTCAAATTTAAGCTTGGGCTACAATACCAGCTTTGAGGAGTATCATGTTGGTTTTTCAATTTTTTTAAATTATGGTCATACAAACAAATGTAAAAAAAAGAAGGAAAGAAATATTCAAGCTGTAAGAAGTGATAGTTTTAGTCTCCCACAGCTTCCAAGAAAACTTGCAGCAAATATTTACTTTTTTTTTTCCCCTGGAATTACTTAGTGAGTCTCAACATGAAGAGCATGTCTTTTTCCCAGTTATTCTCAATATCACTTCTCTCTGGGTGATGTCTGTTTGTTTCCCCCCCCTTTGTCCTTTCACACTGTAATGCTTTATGGAAAACACTGTGCCTACACACTGTGAATTCAAAAAGATGGTGAAGTTAACAAACAAAACCAACAGTGCTGCTTTTCTCCATGTTTGTTGCTCAACCATTACTTGGAAAACTACTTCAGCAGGATAATAATACAAAGACAAGAGAGGAAATTAGGGGAAATAAACTAGCCTTAGTAATATAATTTTTTTCAAAGATATATAAATGTATATAAATTAAATGCATATACATGAATATAAAATTTTAACAATTTATTTTAATATGCTAATAATTTTTTGGTATGTTTGTTGGTATACAGTGAGCAGATGGGCAAATAAACCAGCCCAAAATGGACTCTTGTAGGTGAGGTAATGAAAGTGGCCATGAGCTGTGCACTTGCAACCCAGAAAGTCTGTCATACCATGGCCAAGGAAGGACATTCTCCCTCTCCCCTGCAGTCTTGTGAGACTCCAGCTGGGATGCTGGACACAGCTTTGGGGCCCCCAGAACAAGAAAGATGTGGACCTGTTGGAATGAGTCCATAGGCTGCCATAAAGATGCTGGGATGGCTGGAGAACCTCTGGCTTGGAGACAGTCTCAGAGCTTTGGTGCTGTTCAGCCTGGAGAATGCTCTGGGGAGACCTTACAGCCCCTTCCGGCACTAGAGGGGACTTATAAAAAAATTGGGGAGAGATTTTTATCTATTCTTATAGTGATAGGACAATGGGCAATGATTTTAAACTGCAAGAGGGTAGATTTAAACTGTCTGAGGAAGATGATGAAGATGGTGAAGGATTGGAAGGGGTGAGCCATAGAAATCATGGATGGCCTGTCACTGGGTAGATTCATGGTCAGGTGGGGTGGGGATTTGAACAACCAGGTCTGGTGAAAGGTACCCCTGTCCATGGCAGTGGGGTAGGACTAAGATTGTCTTTGAGGGTGTCTTACAACCGAAAACCATTCTGATTTTGATCTGCAACAGTAAATTGTTCTCAATTTAGCATCCATTTTTTCATTTACCCCAAGGGCTACAGTGTGAAAGACATACCTGTACCTCTGAGTCACATAACCTGGATGAAATGCTCAAGCTGGAGTTGTTCTGAACCTGAGAGTTCAGCAGAAGTGTGGAGTTACTGCTAGAGTTTCAAATGCATGAGGAATCAACATTTCTTCCAGGCATATGAGATGTCCAGTCCAAAAAGTAAGAGCAACTCTCATGTTTTTATGCAGATGAACACCAATATTTCTTCAGCTTATTGAATTATTCTGTGCTGTGTTAAATAGTGGCATAACCATTACTTTCTTATGCACAGGCAATGCTGGGAGAAGAAGAAAAACAACCAAACAAATGCTATAGTCGGTACTTTCATTTGCAGACATGGGGCTTCTTTTATCACAATGATATATGCTTGTCTGAAACCAACTCCATATTTTTAAATGTACTACCATGTCCTTGATGGCAGCAAAAAGAATTAATACCTTAATTTCTACAAGTCAATAAAGCCTAAAGGCCCAGATCCTTTAAGATATGCAGATATGCCCAGAGCCTACTGAAACCACCACATGATCAGCAAAGAAGGTGGTGACCTGATCAAACCTACACAGAGAATTCATGACAAAAGAGGTGTTATACCAAGTTTCTTTACACAGAGACTAAGACAGAAATAGCCTTTAATTCACCTTGCAGTTTCCAGTCCTCAGAAAAAACTGTCTCTGATACTAGTAACTGAAAAACCACTGAGGAGTAATGGCACAGAAGTTGGAAAAATACATACTTCATAGAGAAATCTGGCTAAAAAAGGCAAAGTTCTACCATGACTGCTTCTACTGGCTTTAAAGAGTATCCACATTGACCCCAGGGTGAAGATGACTGACCTGTAGCTATATGCCATTTCCAATGGAAGCAAAAAGAATGCCTGAACAAGAGGGTAAGCTCACATGAAGGCATATTTGCCTGTGACATTCTCTATCCTGATCAAAAGACTTCAATAACTTTTTCCTTATTAAAGCATCTCTTTCCTTGTTCATGATGAAAGAACTCATTTAAACAGGAAAGTTCAGGCTCCTTTTTATTCAATACCTACAGGGTCTTACTTTTTTTTTTCCTTCTTTCTTTCTTGTCTATGGTTCCTTCAAATTAAGTGGTTCCTTGCAATTAATTTGCTGTGAAAGGTAATCCTCATCTCAAACCACTCTTCTGGCAACATCAGCATTTGATACAGTAAATAAATTTTCAGTTATCTTCATATTCTACCACCTATACCAAGTACTGTCCTACCAGAAATCATGATCAGGTACTAAAGACTCCTGAGAACTAAATGATCCAAGCTCAGAAGCTCTGAATCCCATGATAAATTATACAAAAGGGGCACTTGAATAGATTTGTAGCTGATTTTGCTGCTCAGAACACCTCCATTTCAATTAGAGGTAACCAAGAGGCATGACACTGAAGAGCAAAAATAATAATTTTTGCTGATGTCAAGAAAGGTTATGGGAGGTGAGGGGAGAGAAGCAATGACTTTCATAAAATGCACATACTACAAGTGCCTCAGTCCTTGTTTTATGTCCTTGAAGTTGAGAAGGACCATTTCTACTTTGTCTCTACTCCACAGCTGTGGCACTGTCCTGAAGAGTAAAGCCCATCCACAGTAGGATAACTTTGGCCTCAGCAATGCTTGGATGGAAACTGGATCATGATCATTTCACTGTGTGAAGATAAAAATTTCCTGTCTGGTTTCATGGTCGTGATTTGCCTCCAAACATGTACAGGATGGAAACCACTACATCCAAGACAACCAAAACCATAGTATTTACAAATCTTCTCTGAAATTACAGAAAGATTTTTAGCAATTGCCAGGCAGCTCATCACTATTAGCCCAATTTTGACTGCTCTGAATCCCAAATGTTTCAGTATCTCTGATCTCATATAAAATTCTTCCCGGTTTTAACAGTTTTTGTCAGGTTATCTGTTTTGGGCAGTGGAAGGTAGGCTGGCTGCTCTGATTGTATGAACAACTAAAATATCTTTTTCTTTCTGTTTTCTTTTTTATTTTTATTTTTATTTTTTTAATACTTTGTTCAAGGAAAATGAATAGGCCACGCAGGTGTGACCTGTGTTACCACATACAACTAATCAGACTATGCCAGTCTAAATTATTACAGTCCCTCTCTATTCACTAGATTAATTACAATTACAAAAAAATTTTACTTCAGTGGAAAGCCTTCCTTTGGAAATCAGACTAATTTTGTGCCAATAATTTGTGAACACAGTATATTTACAGGTTCTAAACATGAAGGCCATATTTTTATAGGTACTGTAGAGTTATGTTTCTGTGTTTTATAGGTGCTATTCACGGGAAGGTCAGACCTCAATGTAATTAATAAATCTCTCTCTGATCTTTTAAAACTTGTCTTGGTCTTTTTATAGGTGGTTCTTTTTGTGGTTGTTGTTTTCTTTCCTTTTCTTTTTTCCTTTATTTAATAAATGCCATTTAGCCAAAACACTTAAATTTTTGGGTCCTAAAGAGCTGAAAAGAGTAGGATTTTGCTTCTCTTATCACTAATTATGAATTCATATTGTCCACTTTTCTTCTTATCTGTGTACATATACATAAAATCACAAAAGTTCTGTAGGAAAATAGTCTTATAGCAAGGAATGAGTCGGTATCAATGACATTTTGTGATGAAAAGAAATGCAGAGGATTAGTGAGAGAGGTAAGAACACAGAGACAATCACCACCCAAAGCCAGATAAGAGGAAGTTCAGCCCCTGAGAATTGTATTTTAGTGTGGGTGTATGTGGACCTTATTATGAGAGCTCCTGAGAAATTATCTCAGTCTCTCGAATCTAACAGTAAGGCTTCACAGAATACAGTTTAAGCCCTGGAGAAATCACATAATCTGTGTTTAAATATTAAGCAATTTAAAGACTGGATCTCTGCTTACCTATAGTGGTTCCTTAGGGAGAATCCACATGAGGAGCATAGGGGGTAAATCAGGAGGGAAGTGTTTTTTGGCAGTGGGAGAAGAAGAGAAATACCTGGAACACATCTTCAACCGGTGGAGGACATAACAAATTATTGCTTTTCTTACTGGTGTTAATACTGGAATATTTTTTTTCCTAAACAAGGATAAGCAGCTATATTTTTTTAAATAACTTAATTTATGAAATTACTCTGTCTAGAAAGTTGTAGCATGGGGTAACATCTACCTTGCTGTTCTGTGATATAGATATCTGGACGGGAGAGTGAAGATATGTGTAAGTTAATGTTTGTGTGTGTATTTCTTGATATGGTCAAATTCCAGAGGATAGGTTTTTCTAAAACATACAAATGCATTTCAGAATACATGTCTTTTCCACCCTCCAGCTTTAGAAAAACTTTTCTTTGAAATAGCACCAAAAAAGCAAACGGAAATTATAAACTCAGCCTTTTATACTTGCAAAGTATAAAAAAAAAAAAATTGAGGAAGTAAAACATGTTTCAGTGCTTTCAATTCCATACAGTTTTCAGGATATTCTGAGTACCCCTGGCTGTCAATAAAGAGAACGTGGGATTGTCAAAGTGGAAGAAGCTAATATGGTCGTTATTAGTTCACTATATTACGTTTAAAAAAACTCTCTGAGAATAAGTACTGTCACAACTGGTACAATAAAATCATTCATCATGTTAATAGCCCCATCAGAAACAATCTGTAATCTGTACCTCAGGCAGGTGGGCAAATCTAAGATAGGATAGACAGATATGCAAATTCAGTTCAAACTTCTGGACTACCTTCCTTTGGGATTTTAATTGTGTTGCTCACTGTCTCACTTAAGAGTACTTGGATTTTGGAGAATATAGCCTGGTCTGCAATTTGTTTGCAAAACATTGCCCATGAACAGACTGTCAAGTCATGTATTTTGGGGCAGCTAATTAAACCCCCAAATACTTCAGCATGTGGCTAATTCCAAATGCATAAATGGTCCCATTGAAACCAACATCTGAGTGCCTTTTGGAATTAGAAACTTATGAAACATCTTAAATTAGGAGGAAAAAACCTCTTTGAAATCCTCCCTTCTCATCACTTCTGAATCTTCCCCAATGAACCGAGTGTTTTGCTTATCTGTACTCTGGCTTGTAAAGCAAACTGATGTCTCAGTTTCAATGCATTTGACCTTGATGACAACTTTGTTGTTAAACTTTGCAAAGCTAAATGGTCTCCTCTGACTGTGCTGTTAAACCTTACATAAATTGCACAGAGCATATGGAAAAATAATAATTAAAATATAATACAATAAAAAGAAGAAAATAAAAAGAAAAAGCCATAAGTTGATGGCATGTTTTCCTGAATTTGGGCCATATTCAAGCACAGATCACTGCCACATGCCACTGTGCCATCCAGTCCCCTACTCACACAACTACTGCCAATGGTATCATTTTGCAACTAATTTACTCGCTTAGTTTTGGCCATTAGTCATTCCCAATATCCTCAATCTGCAGGTAATTTTCCACATTATTAGTTAACCACCTGTCTTATTAAACTGGACTTTCTGAAACCCTGTGTGTCTACATTTTCTGCACCTTTAGATCAAGCAAATAATTGCCTGTACCTGGATGGAAGGATTTAATAGGAAGATTATAGTTGATTCCAAAAGTTAATAACTATAACATCTGGTTTCTCTTTTTAACATTTAAATGATAAATTCAGTGTTCAAGAAGAAAGGAGAAAAAAGTGAGAACACAGAAAAATGAAATGTTCTTATCATTTGTAGGACAAGTTAAATTTAGATGGGCAGAAGGTAGGTTTTACTCTTTCCCACTTAATGTTCCACTACCTTGACCCAAAGGGACCAATCTTTATCACATTAATAGAAGGAATTTCTCAATACCGAGACAAGACTTGGCTCCTTTTTCACTAAGAATGCCAAGTGAGCTACATTATGCAAAATCTTGGTTATCTTCCGCTGCTCTTTATGATAGACTATGGCTGTTCTGAGATGCCTCAACTCATTTCTATGCAGACCTCTAAAAAACCATCTGCATGGGAAGAGTTTCAATATTGCTGGGTAAAACTGGGAACATTATTTTCCCAAATCAGTTCAGAAGGGATGGGGGGAAAGAGAGAAAGTGAGAATTAAGAAGCAGCAAAAATCTAGGGTCTCACTGTCTGGACCTCAGATGCTCAGAGTTGCGTTGGCAGCTGTCCACGGGCACAAGTGCTAAACCTATTTTGCATATAAATTGACACACTTAAAAAAGATGCACACATCTTTAGCAGATGCATTTTCCTTGCTAGGCAAATAAAAACATGCTTGTTCTTTAAGTTCACCTGCAATGAAAACAAAATGCCCAAGAGCTATTCAAGAGGAATAACAGACTTGAGCTCCAACCTACACGACCCATTAGTCTTTATGGATTCCACATCCAAACCTAAGTGTCAAAGACCTTACAGCCCACCAAGGAGGGAAAGTAGTTTTAAAAAAAGATGAGTATCATTGGCATGTAGTGGGCAGTGTAATTAACCTACCCAGGTGAAATCCTCTTCAGGGAGATACTCCCCAAGTCTGAATATGGTAGTAGCAGAAATGGAGGAAGCTATCCTAGTCCTGTTGTTCCATCTCGGGTTAAAAATAATATCTCCTTCTTGTAAGGTTTTTTTTGTTTGTTTTTTGTTTTTGTTTTTGGGGTTTTTTTCCCAAAATACATAGATTCACCAAATTCAATTGGAAAGACCTTGGATCTTAGTAAACTATAATACAGGAGGAAGATGCACTTTTCTCACTTTGGGCCATTTCTTCCTTTCTGAAACTTGGGATTGAGGCGTCTCCCTTACAGAGATCTGAGCACAGAAATTCATGCAGGTTATCCTTTCCCAGACCTACTATGTGGACTCTGCTGCTCCCTAAGTGATTTATCTATGGCAAAAGAGACTTCCTGAATTCCATGACAGCCAAAGGACTTGAAACTTGGCCTCTTCTTGCATCCAACTTATGGTCAGAAACTTTTCCATATACAAAGAACATATAAACAGAGGTAAGTGTTCCTGAAACCAACAACATTGGTTTAATATAAGAGGCACGACCATCTTCTGGCCCAACTTAAATCTATGACAGAAAGCCTGTCAACTTCATCACTGAGTATTTACAAAATACTTGTCTTCACTCTGCTTCAGGCATTTCCCTGTTTGTTAAATGTGTTATTGATTGAGAAACAACTACTTTGGAATTAAACAACTGAAAAAGTAGTTTTGAGACACTGGCATTGCATCACCAGCTCTGTCACTGAGATGTTTTCTGTGCTGATTTTGGGTCCTTTCTTAATTCTTACCTTATTCCACAAAAAACCTAAATGAGTCTGTCCAACAGTGATGTTATGACACTACATGTAATCCTGTTGTCATTCTAACCAACAGTAAAATTCATATTCAGACAGCTTCAGCTAAAACCGATATCTTTAAAAACATGTCCTGAGCATGGGAACCTGGATTTATTTGCTTTTGCCAGAAGTTCGAGTATTTTGCTTCTCATGTAAACTGAAATGTGCTACCTCTAAAATGGATATAAAGTTAATTAACTGCTTCATCAGTGTTGAGTGAGTACTATTTATACTTATTTATTTTTTCAACAAGGAAAATAACATAATTGATATTGTCATTTTTACTTACATTTATATTTACATGGTAGTCTAAGCTGCTTAAACTAATGAATCTATAAATTTTCCTGTTTGCCTTTCTCCCTCCCTACTATCTGCCCTTTCCTCCTACATCACTTTTTTCTTTCTAGGTAAAGTCCATGTCTAATTTTCTGTAATGAAACAAACTCTTAAACAGACTTTCTGAAATAAAGAATTCTTTCTTTCTTTTTCTTTCTTTCTTTCTTTCTGTCTTTCTTTCTTTCTTTCTTTCTCTCTCTCTCTTTTTCTTTCTTTCTCTCTTTCTCTTTCTCTCTCTTTCTCTTTCTTTCTCTTT
>VZRM01001887.1:105597-167485 GCA_013397955.1 Grantiella picta | reverse complement strand
TCCTCTCCCTCTCTCTCTCTCTCTCTTTCATTGTTTATGGGTGTTGCTGTTTGCCATTTTTTCCTTTTATAGAGCAGTCATGGAAAAAATAGAATGATTAAGGGAAAAGATATCTTCTCTTATTAAATTTTTGGTCCAGACGATCTAGTTTGCAGTGACTGATGTAGTATGTGGAATGCATTGAATATCCGAACACAGTGAATTCAGACCAGCACTACCACCAAGGCTAGCAGTTGAAGCCTTCGAACCTTCAAGTCATATTCATAACAAGAATGAAAATTTTTGGGACAATAAACGTGGAAATTGAGGAGTAGAATTATGATATTTTACTGGTAAGGTAAATTATTAATAAGGTAATAATTCACCTTATTAATTGGTGCTGGTTTCTTGCTACATGCAATCTGTCATCCATTGCCCATGAACTAAATAAAAATTGTTTACTGTCAATTTCTTTCTGCTTTTACATTAAAGGGTACATAAAAGATGCAAAAGGTCAACACTGCAGTTGCCACAAGAAGGAAACCATACAGAAATCATCTGGAAAGTGTTCCCATTACATGATATGTCCTTAGTACTAAAACTTGTCATAAAAAAGCCAGTCCTGCATATAAACTTCCAAAATAAAAATTAAGCATCCCAATTTTTTGTTCTCATTTGTATAATACTGTATTCTACACATTTGTGCCTTTTAGAAACAAATGTTCAGCTTGAAAGCTTTTGTGTGACTTCATACAGTGGCTGAAAGCTGCTAAAACCAAAAAATGTCATTTGGACAATGACATAGGGAAATCCAATTAACATTAAATTAGGCTGAGATTATATATCATAAGCAATTAGAGTAGGGCTTTGAAAAGTACTGTCCCCTCTCTGATGCTTTCCAACCTTTCACTGTTAATATTCCCATAAAAATGCTATTTTCCCCCACAGGTTTCACAAAGAATGAATTTTTGATTACTCAATCTGGTTGATCAGACTGACTTTATTAGAGTTGTTTCTTTTCCTTTCCAAACTTCAGCCATTTATTTCCCTTTCCTTCCCCTCTAAGAACTTCAACAAACACTGCATTTACTCCCCCGCCCTGCAAATGGCAAAAGAAAGTTACCTTTTATTTATGAGTGATCATTTTTTCCTGTCTATATTTTGACAAATAACATGGCAGAAAATGATTAAGGGTCTCATTTTGCAATGTGACTTGTATGTTATTTATTGTTAAAATAAAAGTCACTTTGTGAATTGAAGTTTTTAATCATTTTTCCCCTCTGTCAGGAAATAGTTTTGTCAAAAAGTGATGATATTTGACAGTACTTTTTTTTTAATGACAGGTACAATCCTGGTAAGGAGTTTATCAGTAATTATTTCACTGTAGAATAATTATATGGATAAACTATTATCTAGTTATTTTCCATTGAAATTATCTTCCTATTTCCCATGTTAGTAATAGGAATATTACAGTGCCCTGAATAGCTCCCACATAAAATAAAAGATGCACAAACACATTTTTGAAAATATTTCCCTGTCTTCTCTCAGAAACATATTACATCAAACATTCAATCTAGTTTAGCAGCAAACATAATGATACTCTAATTTCTTTGTCAATCACACTGTTAACCATTTTATTTTAAAACCTCTCTTTGGAAATCAATGGTTCTTATCCCACTTTTGCATATGAAAGTGATTACACTTTTTCCATCTCCATGTTTACATCTCACCTAACTTTATTCACTTTTCAGGAAGTTAAAAATAAATTTTATCAGTCTACCACTGTATTAAATAAAGACAGACAAGGATTTTCTGAAGATTATTCAGAACAGGAGAACAGGTCTAGTTAAGTCAGATTCAGTTGCTCATTAAATGCACAGATGATAATGAAAAACAAACAAAAAAAATACAAAATCAAAAACAAACAAAAAAAGAGAACGGCTCTTTAATAAACGTGCTAAATGCCCAAACCCAGATGCAAGTGTATAACTTTGTTGTGGTGCATCTACATAAGTTCCTCAGAGTGTTTCTTCGTCACATATCCCAGACGACTCCACAAATGCTCATTAACTCATCACAGCTCTGGGAGGAGTAGTAGGGAAGTGCTGCAGTCAGATTATAACTAAAGAAAATGAAGCCCAATAGGTCAGCAACATAATGAGGGGTCCAGGAAAAGGCTTGGATCTCCGCCTTATCAGGTATTTATAAGCTACCTCTGTGGGCAATACTAAGAGAAGAGTGGGAGCTAAATGAAGGCAAAACTGTCCTTGTCAGGACCATGAAGTGGTGATGGCTGAAAAACTAGATGTCACCTGGCAGTGTGCACTTGTATCCCAGAAAGCCAAGTGTGTCCTGCCCGTGCCAAAGGAGGTATCACCAGCAGGTCCTGGGAGGGGATTGTCTTTGATGAGAGCCCACCTGGAATGCTGCATCCAGTTCTGGGGACCCCCCAGGTAGGGAGGATGCAGACTTGTTGAAATGAGTCCAGAGGAGTCCAAGAGGTGCCCAGAGGTTTGGTGTAGCAGTGTATCTGATTGGTACTGCATATCTGCCTTCCCTTATCCCATATTTAGTTAATAGCTAGAAAGTTCTTTACCCCCAGTGTTATTATTGGGTTTTAAAGTTCTGTATCTGCCCCCCTTCCACTCCTACTCCCGTTTATCTGCCAGTTCTGTATCCCTCTTGCCCCTATTTGCCCTCCTGTGTAAACCCCTCCCATTTCTCCATCCCTCCTAACCCGATGTTCGCTTCAATTCGCCGCTCTCTGCTCTTCGGAACCCAGCTCTATCCTCCCCCTCGTTCCGACCCGGACCCAGCCGCCTTCTCCTCCCCGCTGTCCCACCAATGAACCCTGGATTCTAAAAGCTGAGAGACTGCATTTCCTTCATTCGCCGAGGCTCCTATTATCCTGTCTTCGAGAAGCCAGCTCGAGCACAAGCTCTCTGCGTCCTGGATCTGCTCCGCCCACGGTAGCGTGGTAGGCACACAGGGGAATCTCCTTTTTGTGGGGTTTTTGAGATTTCCCTGCCTCCCCAGAGCGAGAAAACCTCAGTTTGGAGCTCTGGAGACAGGCTGAGGGAGCTGTGAGGGTTCAGTCCAGAGAAGTGAAGGATTTAGGAAGATCTCAGAGCTCTCCCCAGTACCCAAACAGGCTAAAAGAGAAGAACTTTTGACAAAGGCATGGAGTGATAGGACAACAGAAAATGTCTTTGGATTGAAAGAGGCTAGATTTAAGTCAGACNGTATCTGCCCCCCTTCCACTCCTACTCCCGTTTATCTGCCAGTTCTGTATCCCTCTTGCCCCTATTTGCCCTCCTGTGTAAACCCCTCCCATTTCTCCATCCCTCCTAACCCGATGTTCGCTTCAATTCGCCGCTCTCTGCTCTTCGGAACCCAGCTCTATCCTCCCCCTCGTTCCGACTCGGACCCAGCCGCCTTCTCCTCCCCGCTGTCCCACCAATGAACCCTGGATTCTAAAAGCTGAGAGACTGCATTTCCTTCATTCGCCGAGGCTCCTATTATCCTGTCTTCGAGAAGCCAGCTCGAGCACAAGCTCTCTGCGTCCTGGATCTGCTCCGCCCACGGTAGCGTGGTAGGCACACAGGGGAATCTCCTTTTTGTGGGGTTTTTGAGATTTCCCTGCCTCCCCAGAGCGAGAAAACCTCAGTTTGGAGCTCTGGAGACAGGCTGAGGGAGCTGTGAGGGTTCAGTCCAGAGAAGTGAAGGATTTAGGAAGATCTCAGAGCTCTCCCCAGTACCCAAACAGGCTAAAAGAGAAGAACTTTTGACAAAGGCATGGAGTGATAGGACAACAGAAAATGTCTTTGGATTGAAAGAGGCTAGATTTAAGTCAGACATTAAGAAAAAATTCTTCCCTGTGAGTGTGGTGAGGCCCTGACACAGGTTGGAAGAGAAGCTGTGGCTGCCCCATCCCTGGCAGTGTTCAAGGCCAGGCTGGACAGGGCTCTGAACAGCTTGGGGTATTGGACAGTGTCCCTGTCCATAGCAGAGGAGTTGCAGCAAGATGACATTAGGGGAAGCGACTTCATTGTCCTCCCCAAACCAAATAATTCTATCATGCAATTTTTACACTTAACATCAATGGATTTTAACGCAAATCACTGCAGAGGGAAGTCATATCAGATGTCATAGCATTCTCTTGCAGTTCATGAAGCATCATGGTCTGACCCCCCACTGTCACAGGTGGAGTGATCAACTTCACCTGTTAAAAGAAAAGCAACAGCATACTTTGTTGAAATAAAAAAGTGAATTAAAATTTTGTGGCAAATGTGACAGTGATTTAACAAGATTTGATGGCAACATACACTTGATTAGAGAACAGGATTACACAGAACCATCAGGGAGATCCTCTCATTGAGCCACAGGGTTCAGAAAGGATCCCTTTGTGTTCTAAACTCCTCAGACAGGAGTCTAGGTGTAGCTGGACCCACTCCCAGACCCAGTTTTGGTCAACGGTTCATGCCTAAAGAAGGTATATCTGCACAATCAGTTCTTTGCCTCCCTTTACTAAGATTTCAAAGTTTAGCATGCTATTAATCACTTCCCAAGGATCTGTTGCTGCAAGGAGTCTCTCAGACTTGAGGAATAACCTTGAGACGTCCCTACTAAAGGGGATATCCTGGCATGCAGCCCATCGCTGTGCAGGAGACCCAAACAGGCCCCGGTCTGTCCACTATTTATGGACTAAGATGATGGACTTATTTTCATATTTGCATACCAGCAACACGTCTGGGTCACCCTTCCAGAGAGCCCTTGACTACTCAGTTGCCATCCATCCCCCAAAGTCCAGATTTAAATGCCAGTTGCTCTTGCACAGCAAAACAGTTACTGTCATCCTGGTGCAAGTGCCATACTGGCACCAGCTCTGTCAAAGCTGTGCTTCTAATTTATTATTTAATTTAAATACAAGGATGTAAAAAAAGCCAGTTTTTAACCACGAGTACAAATATTTTGATGACACATTCCTTCATTTGACATGGCCTCCCTGATTAATACCTTCTTCCCACACATGAGGAGAAGGTGATCCAGAGGGAACAGTTAAGTGAATTCTTGATGAACTGAAAAAAAAAGCTGAGTTGCTCTTCTCGTGTTACACATGCAGGTGTTACCACAGGAGCTGAGAAAGGCCCTTAACACAGCAATCAGACACGGGTTTTTGTTTTGACAGGAATAATGAGAATCAGCAGCATCTGGTCATTTAGCTTAAAGAATAGTCCCAGCACCTATATTTGATTTCCCATCTTTATCTCTCATCTTTCAAACTCCCATCTGAGGCTGTTTTCAAAGACAAGACTTAAAAATGGAAAAAAAGGGGGAAGTGTAGTCATAAGGGGAGGACTCAGAGCTCTTGGTTCTGAGGTGAGTATCTCTAAAATAATAAAAATGCAAAATCTTTAAATTTGTTGCATGCTTTATTTTTTCTCGGTCATGGAGATAAGTTGTCTCAGCTAGAGAGAAATGAGATGAGGTAGTTTAAAAATATTGTTTTGCTAGTGTTTCTAATCAGGAAAAATTGTTTTGATTATTCAGAGTGGGCTGATTCCACATTGCACCTTTTGAACTGATTCTTTCTGGCTGGTCACTAGTCAGACTTTATTTTATCATCTTATCTTATCTTAACTTATCTTATCTTATCTTATCTTGTCTTTTAACATTCAATCTGCAGTAGTTACAGACATAATTTTCCTCCTCAGTGCTGGACAGTTTTTACTTGCTTCAGCCCGTGATCATGTCAGCCTCGAGAGAAAAGAGGTACATGTGTAGGTCACAGAGATCAGAAAGGAAAGAATTTAGGCAGTAATACCCTGATGTGAAACATCTAAGGAGGGACAATTTCAAAATTGCCATGAGGGACTCAGAACGCGAGCGTGTTAACTAGCAGCTCACAGGCTTTGCCTATTCCTCTGTTCCTGCTTCAGTTTGACAGGATTGGCACAAGGAAGCTCTCAAAACTGTCAAACTAGCACATTTGATGAGTCCAGGTTCTTTTCAACCCCTATGGCAATGTCCTTTTATTCATGCAGTAAAAGCTTGTTACCTGGTCACAAACACAGTCCTGCTTCAAAGCTCCCTGCTCTCTTTCCACTGCTGATTTCCATATTTTCCCCGTTTATCAGCATCAAACCCAGCAAGTCCTGGGCTGCTGGATTCCCAAGGCTTTCTTCTTCTTCTTTTTTCTTTTTCTTTCCTTTTTCTTTCTTCCCACCCAAGTTCCTAAGCTTAGACTTTTCCTTTTGCTATTCATTTTTGAGACACATAAAGCGAAATTAATAAGTTTGTTTAACTAGATTTAACACACAGCAAACAATTGGAGTAAGGAAACAACTGAAGATTCTCTCCATAGGCCTGTGGAACTCAAATAATGTTGATTTAATAAAATATATGAGCATATCAGCAAGACAGTATATAATGAAGCACAGCACCAGCTAAGTAAGACAGTGTACAGAAACACAGACCATGAGAGGACATCACAGTGTGATCAGCTCTGTAAGACATTTACACATGCAACAGAGGATATGACAAAATATGCATTTACATGGCGTAAATTGAAACTGTGAGATGTGCCAGTGTGGACATGGTGTCATGGTCATCCAGTTTGATGTAATTTGCTCTGATCAGATATTTTGCCTTGCTGTTTGTCCCTGAGCTACAAAGCTGTGCAAGGAAAGTTCTCAGACTGCTGTGGTAGTAATAAAAAAGGCAAAGACTACAACAAAGTATGCAGAAGGAGTCATAAAATAATTTATGTGGCGGCAAAGTAGATTTGTCTATGATGAAATCAGTCCACTATATTTGCTGCAGTGTCTCTAAGCAGAAGCTCTCTGTTGTGTCCCTATGCATGACAGAGGATGATATTCCATTTGGAGAATATTTGGCTCATTTAAGCTGGAAAGATATTGCCAGGAGTTGCAAAGTGAAAAGAAACAAAATAGAGTAGGCAGATTTTTGGCTTGTTTTTATAAAATTGTTGTTTCTGTTTTACTATGAGTTGCTTTCTCTGTACTCAGTCATTTGAGACACATTTGAGCTATGTCATGGTTAAGTCTATAATCGCAGACTCTGGGTAAAATTGGCTGGGAAGAAAATTCAAACAGTGGTGATGAGTTGTGTGAGGGCTTATGCAAGTCTGTATCACAGAGAAGATATTGTCTGTACAGAGAAGACAGATGAACTTTTAAATTTCCTTTTCTTTTCAGGGATCTCAACTTGCTACATGCTGCCCATATATATATTTCTGCTCTGAGTTTCCAACCTAATTCTCCCCTCATTACCCATACCTTTTCTTAAATTTAAAAGGCAGCACAGGATTTTGTGCTGGATGCTGGATTTTAACAAGAAATATTACCCTCTGCAATTTTGTTTCCAGCTACATTGAGTTTCTTCACTTCGTAAGAGATTTCCTACTGCATATAATAATGGAATCACTAAGATTGGAAAAGACCTGCAAGATAACCAAGTCCAGCTGTTAATCCAGCACCACTGTGTCCACCACTAAACTACATCCCCCAGTGCCACATCCACATGCCTTTTGAACACTTCCAGGGATGGTGATTCAACACTTCCCTGGGCAACCTTCTCCAATTCCTGACCAAGTTCCACAATGGGAAACAGAGAAACAGAACTCTTTGTAGGTAAATACTGACACCAACCACTCATGACCCTCCCAGAGCCGTTTATAGTCTGAAATTCCAGATATATTTCTCTCTTTTTGCTCTATACAACCATCTGAAAGAAGGTTGCAATGAAGTGGGCATCAAATTCTTCTCCCAAGCAGCAAGAGAGAGGATAAGAAGAAATGGCTTCAGGTTGCACCAGAGGGAGGTTCAAATTGTATATTAGGAAAAATTCCTTCACTGGAAGGGTTTTCAAGCCCCAGAACAGGCTGCCCAGTGGTGGAGCCACATCCCTGGACGTAGCTAAAAGATAAGTCGATGTCTTGCTTGGGATCATGATTTATTCTTGAGCTTGGTAGAGTTAGGTTTATAGCTGGACTTGATTTCAAAGGCTTTTTAAAATGTAATTTTTTTTATAATGGAAAAATTCCAAGATTCCATACCAAAAAAAAAAAAAAAATACTAAAAAGTGCTTCATTAGGGTTTTTTTTTCTGATTTAGGAAGTATATCAAAAATTCTTTAATATGCAAGCTTTTTTCCCCTGCATTCTGTGTGACTTTCTTACACCTCAGTCGTACAAAGTAGTCATGAAGCACCAAATGTTATCTGAAGAAGAGGCACTGGAAAAGCCTTCACATCAGCCAGGTAAGCAAGCACAGAGAAACCAGGGAACACTAATTTGAACTGCTGATATTTAAATGTTGGTCCATGCCCCAGCAACGCAGTGTAACTTCCTCTTAATGACAGTTGCAACACAGACACAGTACATAAATCAAAATTCAGACCGGATCTGAATACTCACATGTGTGACATACCTGCTGGAGGTGATTAAGCTACACAGACAACGATGGTAGGCACCTTGTTGTCTGAGGACAGTAGCAAGAAACTTTCTTTCATTAGGCCAAGATTTGCAGGAGTTAAGTGCTGATTTTCAGAGCATGACTATAATTCAGCTTCAAATAATGTGATAAGACAGGCAAAGGCAGAAAACACTGCTAAACTCTCTGACAAGGGAACAGAAAATCCTCCACAGTTACAGAGACTCTAAGGACTTCTTCTCTCATTTGTAATTAACTTCTTCCCTATAAACCCAGTCTGACCTTGTCTGTACAGTATTGTCCAGACCTTTCATTTGTCATATGGTATATGGCTTGGTAGTATAGCTTGTGTCTCAATGTCACTGAGTGTCTGGGTCTTGGGATTTTTTCATTGTTTTTTTTTCCCCTCTACTTTATGACTTCAATGGCTAAAAGAAAAGCAGCAAGGGTGTGGATGTCAAAAAATGCCTGTAAGTCTTTGCAGGAGAGTTAAAGTTTGGGAAAACACAGTTAAAATTTCTCAACTGAACTAACAAATCTTTAAGGTCAGATGGAGAAAGTGTGTTTTCCCAACTTTTCTGGTGATCAGATGCAAACTATTTTTGGTTGCAATTTAGTTTAAAGGTTAATTAATCACAGAAAACAATGGGTTTGGATTTTCTTTTTCCTTTTGTCCTGCTTTTAATTACAGACACTGAGAGCACAGAAAGTGTTAGGCTTGTTTGTTTTTTCTTCATTTGCTTTTAATGTGATTAAATGCAACTGAAGACTCAAGAATTTTAGTGAGAGTTCAAAGCTGGTAAAATATCTACAGGGAAAACTTATGTAAAGTACACTAGAATAGCATTTTATAGATGGTTTTGTGCTGAGAACCAAATTCATATTCTGCAACACTGTCATCTCAATGAGGTATCATAATTTATCTCTGCTATTTTATGGTAGCCCCAAAGTTCATCCACTTTAGCATTGCACAGTGTTAGACCATTTCTTAACCATGAACTAAGAAAGCTGAATCTTTCCAAGTTTTCTGTCAAAAACACTGAAAGTCATTGCACAGCTTATTTTTTTCCTGGCCTTGAACTTCAGAACCGGGGAGTCCTTTACTAGGACAATGCTGAATTTGTCACTGCCCAATAAGACATTTTAAATATATATTTGTGCGCATGTGTTCATGTTTATTCCTAATATGCATACATATGTGTGTACAGTGTGTAAGATATTTTGTATGTGGATTACTACAATATGTCATGTGAACTGATGTTGTGAAGAGAATCTCCAGGAAACTTTGTTTGCTAGGGTGGCCAACTTTTAAAATTAACATACAACGTCTACAGGAAACATTCTGACTTTCAGAATCCATTCTTTCTGGGAACGGAATGAAATTATTTTTACATTTGTTGAGGAGGAAGTTTTTCTGAAGATATAGTAAGCTTGTGCTAATGGCCAATTTTAAATTAATGAGGTCTTTGTTTTTGGATCTGGAGTTATTAAAAAATGAGAAAAACCCAAAATCAGTGAAACTCCCCACCTACCTCCACAAAACTGGGGAGAGAATCAGAAGGGTGAAACTGAGAACACTCATGGGATGAGATAGAGGCTTTTTAACAGGCAAAGCAAAAGCTGTGCATGTGAGCAAAGCAAAACAAGGAATTAATTCACTGCTTGCCGTGAGCAGGCGGGTATTCAGCCATCTCCAGCAGAGCAGGGCCACATCACGTGGAACAGTGACTTGGGAAGACAAACTCCATCCCCTTCCTCCTTCTTCCCCCCACTTTATACACTGAGAATGATGTCCCACGCTCTGGAATGTCCCTTTGGTCACTCGGGGTCACCTGTTCTGGCTGTGTCTCCTTCCAGCCTCCCAAGCACCCCCAGCTCTTCCCCAGGGTGGCCATACAAGGAGCAGAAAAGGCCTTGGCTATGTGCAGGCCCTGCTCAGCAAAAACAAAAACACCTCTCTGTTATCGACCCTGTGTTCAGCACAAACCCAAAACACTGCCCCACACCAGTCTGGGAAGAAAACTACTTTTGCCACAGCCCAAATGAGCACAACATGACATCCCCAGTGCTAACAAACTTACTCACGTTATCTGGACAATTCGCTGGTACGAGTCAGATCTTGAATTCCCCAGGAGGCCATTCTTCTCTGTCTCTTTTCTGTACATACCCTTGAACTGATCAGCCACATCAGCAGCGTTAGGTATGAAATAAGAAGCCTGACCTTTGGAATTGGCTCTCCCGACTGATCAGCTCAGCACTGATGTGCCTGGCACATTTTGACAGCACTGGGAGTTGCATAGGGGAATTGCACATGTCTAGATGGGAAAATATTTTAGCGAGAGGAAAATTCTATAGAGTGGGGCATGGTGGATGGAGAATTTCTCTGAATAGAGAGATACAGTTGAGCTGGTTATTTTCTGGCCATTCTTTAGTGTATAAAATCAGGTTATCTTCAGTGTTGAATTGCCTATGCATTCACTAAATTCACAGTCAAGCAAAAGAATGTCAAACAAATATGAAAAAAATTAGGATGTAATATATATATGCTTCTGAGCAGTACCAAAGACCGGACGAACAAAAATGTCAGCATATGGTCAACTCCCACTGTCCCAATTGCTTTGAAGGCTGGATCTGAGGCTGTGTAAAAAATTCTTACTTAGAAGATAATTTCTTTTTTATAAGGCTTGGAGTTTGTTGCAATGATCTAATTGAGTCCTTGATACCAATTACGCTTCCTGAGATGCTCTGTTTCATGTACATTTATGCTTTAATGTCCAGAGGCATTCGTTCATTTTGTCATGGTTGCTTTACTCAGACCAAGACCAAGAGCCTGACTCCCAGACTGCAGCAGCAAATCTGTGTTTTTCAGAGGCTCTGCCATCTTTGAGGAGCACGTGTGACAAGTGTTTGAGCTTTAAAGAAGAATCTGGGACCACCAGAAAACAAACACAACACATGAGGGATCAGAAGTCCAAAATCTGTGGGTGGTTGTTCTCACCAGCTCCTGTGGACCTTCCTTACAACCTGTGAGTGTTGAGGACCTGACCCCTGAACGCTTCATGTTCTCTGAATGACAAAGAGGATAGTTGTATTTTTAGCTGCAGCTGGAAACCTCCTGCAAATCTTTCACAAATGGGAGACTGCCCAGAGCTCTCACAATGTGGGGTTTTTTGTTTGCTTTGTTTTGTGGGTTTTCTTTGTTTTTTTGTTTCTTTATTATTATTGTTTTAATTTGGTAGTCATGCCTAGCTCGTGTTCTCTGAGTTTATCTGGACACCTGTGGGAAACCGACATAAGGTCTGAGAAGTGCAATCATATATTCTTAAGCTTCAAAGGCCCCACATGCCTTTTGTCATGCGTTGCTTTTTCTCTGTTAGAAGCACAGAGTTGCATCCCCTTTTATTACAGATAACAGCACCTCCTTTCCCTGGATGTGCAACACTATCCAGTGGATGCAAAACCCCAGGGTACATCCACACTCTCTAGGCAGTGTAAATCTTTCGCTTCAGGCATACTGAAAATGATAGGAAATGGCAGTAACACTGGGGTCACATCCCACATCAGGAAAATGCTGCATCTTTTCTGTCAGCACCCACTGCCTCGTGAGAGCCATGGGGAGCTGTGTCACCTGGGCAGGGCATCCAGCACGGGGCTGTGCAGCAGCAGTTCCATCAGAAATGCTGATAACCTGCAAGTTGGTAGACTTTGCTGTGAAATGACATTACTACTGCTTTGATGAGGAAAAGGCTTTTGCTTAAGTAATGACATCAATCTTAAATAGACCTGACAATAATACTTGCCAATGGTGGAGCTTAAAGGGCTTTCCATGGGAAGCTAGGATCAGCAGTCTGATGTGAAGTGAATTTCCCAGCTCAGCAGCAGAACTAGGAGCAGAATTAAAGTCCTTTCAATTACAGGGCATCTTTCTTTGGGCAATACTGGTATGTCCCTCTCTAAAGTGTGGCACTCCTTCACCTTGATCTATGTGTGATCATACCCCTAAAACAAAAGCCACGTGACAAATGTTTGTAGCAAGAGCCTGTTCAAATGCTTCCAGCACATCCTGGCATGGTTTATTACCATATGTATCCTGCTTGTTAGACAGCTAAGAAGGACTTTCTTGCAGTTAAAGTATGTGACACAGATAAAGCCAGATTAAAATTGCACCTCTGCTACCAATCTCCTTTCTGATGCTGGGCATGGCTCTTAATTTATCAGACCTACTAACCATACAGCAGGGAAAGCATCATGCAGCCCTGGTGAAGAGAGCTGTTTGTAATAGCAGATACAAACAAATGCAGATTATAAATTAATTTTGTTTCTACAGAACAATGAGATAAATTTAGAGGCGCAAATAGCAGAACTCTTTATTTTTTACAATCAAACAATTGAGTATTGTCCAAAATTTCCTGTCTCAAATCAAGATGGAAATACCAACAAAGATTTTGCTGGACATAGATAAGAGTGGTGTTTACATCTATATGAAGAAAAAGAACAGTTTTGCCCATTGCACAAAACTGGACAGGAATCTTCACTCTTTGCTTTTGCCATCTGAAATGTGTCAGCTCTGTACAAGTTCAGCAGCAAGCACAGACAAGGATGAACTGACATAAAAGCTGCTGCAGCTCTGTGTTTAAAGAGCTAGTTCTGAAAGGAAAATTTTAACTGCCCTGGGCTTGAGCTCCCTGAACCACATGCTTAGGAGATATTGTAGACCTCAAGTTACAATTTTGTTTTTAGCTATGCCAAACTATCTGCTTTTCTGGCAAAGAATACGAGAGGAGGAACAGAGTTGCAGAGAATTAAAGCTAAGTTTGGGAAGCATATATCTTTCTTGTCTGGATCTTTTATGGCTAGTAGGATTACATGTGATGAGTGCTTTCACACAGTTAAGACCAGACTGTGCTCTCAGAGCTGTGTGTTGTGGCATTGGACTCCTCTGCTCCCCCTTCAAATGCAGAATTAATTGCATTTGGGGAAGGAGTGTTTCTTAGACTCTGTGAAGGGAAGAAGTGTTGTGCGAAATAATGTCTGGGGAATGTCTACTTGTCTGTGGTGTAGGTGCTTCTTTGCCTCTTTCTATGTGGAGAGTTGGGTACTTGTCAGTATTTCTGTCTGAGTCTGTATGTCTCTCAGACTGATAATGAAGGGCCTTCAACCAGCTGCAATGAGTTCTACTACATTCATTCTTCACCTTTATATTGCCTGACTTCTACAGGTGTTCTTTGAAAAATTGCATTAGGGATTTTATGATATTTAGAGCTGTCAGGGTTCTTCTATCCTCTCCTCTCTGAGGCAAACATAAAAATAAGGTGAGAAGGTCTCTGTTTCTTTCCATGTTCTCTGACAATAGTTTCCTTCTCCCTGTACTCTTTATTTCCCCCTTATTTACACCACTCCTCTTACCCTGGAGCTTAATCTCACTGTTAAATACACCTCAATTCTAGGCTTTTTTTGGTCTCAACTCTAGAAGAACCCTAGATATCATGTTTTAGAAAGGATGCTTTCTGTTAACACATCCCACTGGAGGTGTAACAGAGCTTGTTAATAGATTCACATTGCCTGCACCATGGTTTTGATTATCTGTAGGTTAAGGATCCAAACCATTTCCTTGTTCTCAGCTGAAGTTCATTCACAAAGTAAACCTGGGCATGCACACTGGGTAGCAGATCTGATGTCCTCCAACAAGGTTGTTATCAGGTCATGTAGAAAACCAGGATCCTGAGGAACTTCACAATACGCCCTACAAGGTACATTTGGAGAGAAGAACAGAAATTATAGCTGAAATATTAGCAGGGCTGCTGATTGTATGTTTTCCATGTTTCAGCATAAAGCTGAAGCTGGATCTGGGAATTGCAACAGGGACAACCTGGAGGCCAACTAACAACCTCCATAGCACAACACACTGCAGGGAGGGATGAGGGGAGGAGAAGCGAGAAGTGGTTGAGTCACTTCAGATTTGACCGTGCCTAATCTGCAGCAAACAGGAGGGTTGCACTCATGGCAAGTGATGGTTGTTCCTCTCAGCAGCCTCATCTGTTGTTTCAGCTCCTCCTTCCTCCCCATGGCCCAGCAGAGCAACACCAGTGCTGCTCAGCATCTCCTTGCCCTCACCCTCTTGGTGAGGATGTCCATTTCTTCACCTCCTCTCTTTTCTCTGCTGTTAGAGAGGCTAGAAACAGGAGCTCCTCCAGGGCTTTCTGCAAAACCTTGAGCCCATGTGACGTAGACCTCCTGAGTGTTTAGGGCACAAATCTTCACTCTTGTCCTGAATTCAGGGTATTTCCAGGAGAGGCTGTGGTTAAAGGCAATGAATTATCACTGGGACATGAAAATATGGAAACCAGTGAAAACTAGCATCCAGATATTAATTGGCTAAAAGTGAAACTGTAGTCATTAAAGAACTGAGAACACTGAATCCTGCAAGCAAAAATGAAAGTATCTAGACCAAATTAAAAGAAACGGTCAAAATATTACACTACAGACTTGAGAAAGCAAGAAAACGAAGATGACCTCCCTGTCCTGAGGAAGAAACTGTACAATAAGATGGGCTTCCCTCCCCTTCATCAACTATTCAAAACTGTTTACCAAATATATGTATTTTCTCCAATAAAACCATGGTGTGAGTTTAGCTTGTGAGCAGATGGTTGTAAGTACATAAAATTTAAAATCTGAAATTCAAGATGGTGTGAGCAGACACATAAATCATACGATATGTTTTTCTGATTGGATGAGTAAACCACAACTCTTAAAACCAGACTTCCATTGCAAATAGCAGCATTTTGTGAAATTCACCTTCTGTTAGTATTTTTTAATAGTTGTCTAAAATTAGCTGTTCCCAGGAACAACCCAGCCAGCAAACTCATTAACTAAAATAAATGCAGAAAACAAACACAGAATGGGGGCTAGCCTAGTCACTGAGACCTTGTTTTATGAATTTGAGTAAATATTAGTAGAGCATTTAAAACAGAGTTTGTCCAGCTCTATCAAAAGTTCATGTGTGTTACAATTGTGCAGGGAAAATAAAATAAATTTTAAAAGCCCCACACAAATCTTCTCATTGTAAGAAAACACAGTGGAGAAAAGCATAGCCTCATGAATAACATTGACAAGTCAAATAATGAAATGTACATTCTTTTCACACAAGTCCACGCTCACAAAAACTTCTTCGTCTTTGTGCAAATAACATTGAATATTTTGATGAGACTGTACAGCTAACTGGATTATTATCTTGAACTTCAGATGCTTGACTGAGAACTTATACCTAGTGTTATCTGACTGAATAAAGAAAAACAAACCCAAGTGTCTGCTCTCCTGTGCTCCCCTCTCTCCTCCATCAAGCCCTTTACTACTTTGTCCCTCTTTTACAGAGGCTCATGAAGCGTCCTCCTTTTTAAACACATCAAACTTTGCATGTAGTTATTTTAGATGGAGAAGATATTTTAATCAGAAAATCTCAAAATCTAAAATCTATCTTCTGGCACAAGGCTATAGTTTCCATAAGGAAATTTCATTTCAACATAAAGATTTGTGGTTATGGTAATGCTGTAATGCAAGAAATCAGGGTTCAGAAACTGGATTTTTATATGGTAGCAATGATTTGTAGACCATGATGTTGACAGAATTTCATTGGGTTAGGTGTCATAATGACACTATCATATGTATTATAATCACCTCTGAGGTTAAAGAAACAAATCCCAGTTAAGGTTTTCTGAGGCATTGCAGGTAAAGTAGGAGAATCCAAGATATTAATGTTTATGGTGACATTTCTTACATTAATCTCCTCCTTTTAGAGGTTCTTGTTATTTTGTGACCCCCGAGAAGATGTTTGATTTCCTTGTTAATCCCTGCCTCATAAGAGGAGTTCAGCTGGCCATAACCATTGTCCTGCTTATAGGTGAAGAAAGAGCTAATAAACAAGCCATGCAGTGATGGGAGGTTGTTATAAAAGCCATTCCTCTTGATGTTTTTTATCATGGTTCTCCTTCTGTAAAGATTTTCATCTCAATCTTTCCTTGGGAAGTAATCCAAGAAGTAAAGTGTGTAAAAGTCCCTGGAAAAAATAGTGGTAGTAACTGGAAGAGGATCATCAGCCAGGCATGTTTCCTGGGGTAAAATGACCAGCCAAAATTCTTTCCCTAGGCTTGAAACTGATGGGCAGTCAGCATCAGTGAGTCTTTTGTTTGTCAGGGGAAGGTGGTTGTTTAACAACTCAAGGATACATTTGATGAACAGGGACTGGCTGCACCCGTGAAAGAAAAAGCACACTGAACCAAAAAAACCACACTAAAACAGGAAGCTCTACAAGCATTTTTGTACCAAAGTGCCCACAGAAATTGTATAACCATCTCTATTAACAGAACACAAGCCTTCTGCTGATGGGGCCAGATCCAAGTCCTAGCCTCTTGTTATCAACTTGCTATGAGAACTTGTGTGAACACAAGCGTGTTACAATATTTTGCCCAATATGGTGTCAGTTTAAAAGTGGGATAGCAGCAAAAGCCTTGAAAACACAGACATGGGTCAAAAACAGAGAACCCAGAACTTCAAACACCTCACTGATGGGCAGCTGCTGGTTGTTGAAGCAGCACAACCTCAAGAGCTGCAATAAGATGACATTGACAGAAGGAGAAGACGTGGCAACTCAGAGAGGGACAAAAGAGATGCCAGGCAAACAATGGGAGAGGCACCTATCTTAGACTGGGAGTGTAGCATCCCCCTGCCACATTTGGGGAGCAAGAAGACATGAGCTGGAAGTTGAGTGTTGGGCTAGAAAACCAACACTTTATAACAGGATATGTTCTCAGATGTGGAAGTGGGGAACCCTTGTAAGAGAACTTGACCCCCTTAACCCATATATCAAAATCACCAAGGGCTACAGTCCTCAGCACAAACTGCAGTGACATGAGCTCCATGGCACTGTGTACTCATACTTAATTTAGGATTGATTGCTAAGCATTAACTGTGTTGAATATGCAGTGACAGTAATTGTTAATGAGTAGGAATAAACCATTAAAATAATATGTATTGTTAATGAGCATCAACTGCTAGAGTTCTGTTTTAAAGTTTAAATTGATTTGATTGATCAGTCTTCTAAATACTCCCGTCACATCAGTCTTCTGCTCCCTGAGATAGCGCTATGCTTATACACACATATATACTGATATATATATATGTTTATATATATATATATATTCAATTGCAACATGTAAATGACAGAAATAGAAGCCTTAAAATACATCTTACAGAAATGTAAGTGAGAATGATAATCATTCCAAATTATTGAGGAGCTTGTTAAATATCTGCAACTAAACTGCTAGGAATGTAAATAATGATCTTTATCTGGGGTAAATTTTTATCAGGAGATGCACAGCATAAAGTTTGATCATTTGGTTTTTTCCATTTTTTCCATGACAGGATACAGAACCAGTCTGGGTTCTACAATTAAACATTTTGGGTTGTGTCAAGATAGACTGGTAGCCATGATGTTACTAAATAATCTTTGTTCAGCAACCTCAACAAATAATAGTTGTGTTTGTATTAAAAGTGGTAAATTTGACTTCTCTTCCATGGCAAGCCCAACACTCCAGAAGATACATGATTTAATTATACTGAACCATGGTCAGACTAGAGCAAAGCATGGTAAGTTTACTTTGCCACATTCATTGACACGTATTTAGTTCTTGGTCATGTGGACTTGTATTGATGTATCTATTATTTTGGGTGGGAGTGTTGATCTGCTGGAGGGCAGGAAGGCTCTGCAGAGGAATCTGGACAGGCTGCATCCATGGGCTGAGGCCAGTGGTGTGAGCCAAGTGCTCATCCTACCCTTGGGTCACACCAAGCCCTGCAGCTCCAGACTGGGGAAAGAACATCTAAAAAGCTGCCCCGTGGGAAAGGCGCTGGGGGTGCTGGTGACAGCAGCTGGACATGAGCCCAGCTGTGCCCAGATGGGCAAGAAGGCCGAGGACATCCTGGCGTGTGTCAGCAATAGTGTGACCACAGCCCCAGGGCAGTGACCATCCCCCTGTGCTGGGCACTGCTGAGGCCACACCTCGAATCTTGGGATTCAGGTCTGGGCCCCTCAGGACAAGAGAGACATTGAGGGGCTGGAGAGTGTCCAGGGAAAGGAACAGAGCTGGGAAAGGTCTGCAGCAACAGGAACAGCTAAGGGAGCTGGGAAAGGAGCTCAGCCTGGAGAAAAGGAGGCTCAGGAGGGACCTTGTGGTTCTGCACAACTCCTGACAGGAGGGTGTAGCCATGTGGGGGTCTGGCTCTACGCGTAGGGAATGAGGGGCAGAACAAGAGGAAATGGCCTCAAGTTACACCACTGGACATTTGGATCAGATATTATGAAAAATTTCTTCACCAAGAGTGTTTTCCAGCACCTGAGCAGGCTGCCCCTGGCTGTGGTGGAGTCACCATCCCAGAAGATATGTAAAAGCCTTGTAGATGTCACATGGGACACATCTTAAGGACGTGGTTTAGTGGTGGGCTTAGCTGTGTTACATTTGTAGTTCATTTCAAGGATCTTAAGGGATTTTTCCAACTTCTGGTTGGAAAAATTCTTTGATTCTATGTTGAGCTAACCATATAGACATCTAAATAGATTTGCTTTACAAAGAGATTTGATGAATGTGTTTCACCTGGCTCATTTCATGAATAGATTATCTTTTTCTATGAAGTCCCAGACTCCCTAGAAAGGTATCTCTAAATGTTCTGGACACATTAAGGTCATTTCCTACCAAGGAGATGCGAACATCATTTGCCTTGTCTATGTTAAACACTGGGTTTTTTTTCAAATATAAAGAAATATAAGCAAGCTTCAAAACTAAACGATTTTCTTTGTTTTTTTTCAATTCCTGCTTGCATTCAAAAATCAAGGCAGGAGGCCAAATTTTTGTTTCTCAGTTCACTGAAGCATTCTTGTCGATACAAGGGACAAGGAAGGTGATTTATTGGTTAAGAAACTTCCAGATTCTCAGCTGAGAGCAAACTGTCATTTTCCTCTGCTCTCCTTCTGCTGTAGCCATTTGTTATGAGTGGTACACTACATTGCTTGCACTTGGTTAATATCTTCCTTATCACTCTTGGATGGGAGTTCAAAGAATAAATTTTCCGTGCTGTGGATACCTTTAGATTCATGGGAAGAGGCTTCAGTTGTAAAACATCAAGTCCAGTGTAAAGCTGGAGACAATCTATGGGCCATATTCTATCTCTGCTGATGGATAAAGTTTGGATGAGATAGTCTTCTGCCCTAAAGTGAATCAGTGCAGAAAATGGCCCAGGTTTCCTTTGGAATGATGAATAATTCATCCAAAATATTCATAGCTGTGAGCTGATGGCCAGCCATGCTTTAGAACCTTAGCATGAAACCACAAGTACAATCAGAACGTAGCAGACGTGTTCATGCTTTGTGGGCTGTGTCTGTGTGCCTGGTGACCAAGCCTCTAGGATTCATCGTAGGTCAAAACTTTAGACTCATTGGCATAAATGTTTCTGACTTCAGTATAACAAGCCTGATAACGAAAGCCTTGAAGAAAAAATTAGACAACTGTGAACTGGATAATTGAAGATTTTGTCTGTGAGTATTTGAGATAAGGAGTGCCAAAATAAAATTTGTCTGAACGTATTGAGTAGACTTGCTGCAGTTTATGCCTAATCATATATTTAGCAACATTTGCAAACAAGATCAGCAATTACACAGCTAAATGAAACCAGCACGTGTCTGGCTATGCCATAGAGTTTATAAGTAAAGAAAAACAATCTAAGATTTTTAGATTCAGCTAAACAAAGAGGAAGCAAGAAAAGAGGGCTCTGAATATCATACCAGCAAAGCAGTCAGATCATCTGGCCTGTTGGTTGAAGAAATATTTTTTATATACATTTTATATTGTCGCGGTTCGACCCTGACTAAATGCCAGGCACTTCTGCTCTCTCCTGCTGCAGACGTGCAGGAGAGGGGAAAAAAGAAAAAAACAAAACCACACACCAATCTCAGGAGTTAAGTGAGATAGGATACTGGTAGGAGGACGCACAGAAGACAGGGCAGACAGGCTCTAAACTTAAAGTTGGAAAAAGAGATTTAATTACCTAACTGAGTGGGAGGATAAATGAGAGGTAACAATAAACTTTTCATACACTATTTTGTTCACTCACCCTCTCCCTCTTACAAACCCATTTTTATTCACCCCCTTTCCTCTTTTTAACCAATAAGCCCAGGTAGGGAGGCAGGGTGTGGGGTATTTTCTCAGTCCACAGAGCAGGTCCAAAAATTTATTCATCACCACAATTCTTCTACTGCAAATACTACTTATCTCTCTCTCTCTCTCTCTCTCTCTAGACAGTTTTTTTTCTCTCACCCCCTCCCTCTTAAGAAGCAATCTCTCTTCTCAACCCCTTCCCCCTTTCCAAACCAACAGCATGGGCAGGGGGCAGGGTAAGGGGTTTGTTCTCTGATCAGTCCATCAGGGAGAGGGGTTCTCTACTTAGCCATGGGCTCCTTCTCATGAGAAACGATCCTCTGGGAACTTCTTTGGCATGGGTCCAATCTCACGAGCAACATCCCACCCGAATTCTGCTGCAACATGAGTCCTCTTGTCCATAAGGTGCAGACTCTCCTGAGCCGAGGCCAGGCTGCTTCCATCCCAGGAGCAAGGCCTTTCTCTCCCTTGCAAGGCCTTTGCAGCTTTAACTCTTTTGATGAGACTCCCACTGGATCACAGCTTCTTCCAGGCATCCACCTGCTCCTCTGGCATGTGCTGTGGGTGAATTTCTGCACTCCTGCTCCCTCCATGGGCTGCAGGGGGAACCTCCTGCTCCCTCCATGGCCTTCACCACAGCTGGCAGAGGGTTTTCAGCTCCGGCACCTGGAGCACCTCCTCCCCCACCTTCTTCACTGACTTTGGTGTCTCCATGCTGTTCTCCCTTCACATATTCTTACCTCTACCTCCTCTTCCTCCAACTACAAAGAAATGTGTGTCTACCTTGTTTTGATTTTTTCTTTAATATGTTTTCACAGAGGTGTAACTAGCACCTCTAATTGGCCCAAACTTGGCCGGCAGCATGTCCATCACCTTCAGAGCCATCAGAGATTGGCTCTGCTGGACATGAAGAAAAACTTCCAGAACTTTCACTCAGGACACATAGGAGCCATCTTTGTACCACTCCCCACCCCTCAAACACTTCCTCAGGCCTACTACAACAGCTTTTGAGGGGTTTAAATTTCGCTTAGATGTTGATACCTTTCTGATGTTTTGGGCCAATCAAAACCATCACATATATTAACCATACAAATTTTCTGTTAAATAAATTTTAACCATTACAGGTGCACAATACTCTTATTTTCCTTGAAGTTGAAATGGTCAAAACAACATTTATAGCTGAGGCAAATACCTCTGGCTTTTCAGAATCCAGTAGAGAATAGTAGCCATAAGACCCAAAAAATAAACATGGGAGACTCACAAGTGTTGATCATTTACAAGAAAACACTGGAAATTATGGTATAGTTATTTGAAAAAAAAAAGATAGGAAGAAGAGAAGAGCTGTAACCCCCTCTAGGTGAGCTTTACCGAAAGACAAGCAGCTCTTTTTGAATATGTACAGATAGACTTGTGTTCAATGAAAACTTTTGTTAAACTTAAATAAATATTATTGACTCCAGTGGGAAAGAGATTTGAGTTTTCAAGGTACAAAACCTGCTTCAATTACACATTTGGACTGTTTTGTCTCTCCCCGTCAAACTTCTCCTCTAGGACAATGTCCATTTGTGTTACGAAAAAAAAAAAAAGGAAAAAAAATCCTCTAGTCACACTTTTACTTTGGACTAATGTTCACCTGTGTGAAAGAGTATTTTTTCTCTTCCCACATAGGAGAATGACCAAGGACTGATTGACATCCTTAGCAGAATGGCAGCCTTTCAGCTCCAGAATTGCAGACGTTCCTCTACTCCTCAGAGCCCCTGCCCTAGAGGCATTTGACTGTCTTGTTTATTTGATTGTGGTCAGATAAGAAGACTGAGCTTTGATAGACAGCTGTTCTCCTGCTAGACACTAATAGATTTGATCTGTTTTGTTTGCCTGTAGGGCTTTTTGTTTGTTGGGGGTTTTTTTCTTTTTTTTTCTGTTTGGGCTCTTTATTTATTTTTTTAAATTTATTGTCATTTTTATTATGGATTCATTTTTCCATATTTTATTTGAAATGTTTATTATATTATAGAGGATTGTTAAGTGCTTGAAAAATCCTGGTACTCATGAGAGATGGGAAAGGGTATTTCAATTTTTCATTGAATTTTATAAGTTGAAAGGTGAAAATTTGGAATTCAATTGAGGTATACAGAACTTTCTGTTGTGTCAGTAAGCAGAACTTGATGCAAGACTTAAAAAAAGTATTTGATCTTTAAAAATTTTTAGCACTGTGTGACAGTCTGATCTCCCATTCTTGATTTCTTTTTTCCCTCTGAATTGTTCTGAGTTCAGGGGCATTGAGGATGTTTATCTCAATCAGAAGACAGCTTCCTCTGTTGTCTGCTGTTCTCAGTGCCTTGCTGAGACCAGAACCTGAGTGGTGTTTGCATGGAAAGGTGCAGAAAGATGGACTCCCTTTTACTCCAATTCTAAAAAGAACTGCCTGAGTGAAAGCCACTGGATACTCCGGTGGAGATCTAATATGAACACTAATACCTTTAGTTTCTTCATATGAAGAATCTACCTTGTGCTTTTTTTGCAGTAAGGGACTATTTATGCAGATAGCATGAAAATTTTATTATAAAAAAAGCTAGTTCTGCGGATTCGGTGAGTTAAGCTCTTGTCCAGCTTCCTGGGACCTTAATTTTCACTTTGAATCCCACTGTGTGATGACATGGCTGCATCAGAGAAAAACCTATGAGAGCCATGGACTCAGGTAAGATGTAACTTTCTATTTTTATCTGTGCTGCTTAATCATCACAGAGATTTCTCCTCTCTGAACTGCTTTCTCTATTTTTTTTAAACAACTTTTATTATTAATTGGCACCAGTAAGGGAAGGTGCATAGTCTGAAGTGACATTATCATCAAGTACCATTATATTCAAAATGTGTGACTACTTCTCCTCTTAGGCTTGAATAAATCAATTTTAACCTTTCTGCAAAGTTGAGAGATCTACAGGTGTGAGAGTGTAAGAGGGGCACAGAGCAGTGTTTATGCCAAGTTGATACTTTATCCTCCACAGACCTGCTCTTGATGTCATTGCTTGCCAGCTGTTGACTTGCTAACCAAGGCAAAATATCCTTATTAAATCCTATTAGATTTTTCACTGCAATTACCAACGCAAGCAGAGCAAAAAGATTTTTGTCTTTCATTGCTGACTATCAGCATCACTGCAGTGCCTTTCCCTTGGGTTCCAAAGATGTGAGTCGAGTGTGCATTAAAGGATGGCCCTAGGAAAGAAATGACACTGGAATGCACCCTTTCAAGATTAGCCCTAAAGACTTGACTTTCCTTTCTTACCTCAGCCACAGTAAATGCACAATAAAATGAAAGAAGGCATCTGAGTTTCATATTCTTCTTCCTCTTTGAAGCTCTTTCACTGCCTCTTTTCTGCCCACCTGACATTTGGGGAGCAGAGTAGCAAAATTCCATTTATTTCTGCATGGGTAAGGAATATTATTTACACTCTGTCCCAAGGGAGTTATTCAAGTCACTGCATAAGGCATAGCGTGCATAGATGAATTGTGAATTGCCCATCACTCTCAAATAATATGAGGATGATCTATAAAAGTGCATATAAATCAAACGATGGAAATTCCCCAGGCTCCATACTCCGTGGGCCAGTCCTTGTAGTACAACAAAATTCCTGTGTCAAATATATCTGTCTCTGAGGTACAGTTGAAACTTTAAAGCATTAACATTCTAGTGGAATATGGGTATGAGGGGACAGACATGAGTACAGACAGATAACCCTCTGGAATAAGAAGATTTTTTTCTGAAATAAAATGGGGCATGGATAATATATGGAGGAGGGGAAGATCAGGTCATTCCTTCAGACAACATTTTTCTTCTTTTGCGGGCTGAAATGTATTTATTTACACACGAAAAATCCTTCTTTAATGGGACTGAGAAAAACCTCTTGGTGCACTGAGACAGATCTCTTTTTTATTAATTTTACAGCAAAAGGTCAAAACTATATCTATTAAGTATATTTATACAGGAAAGTGCTAGACACACTCGATTACATAATGAGATTGACATCTGTGTCTTGTGAGATAATGATCTTGAGACACAGTCCTGATGTATCTCTGATCAAGTTAATAGAATTGACTTTGGACCCTTTTGTTTCCTCCAAGCTCTTAACCCAGAATGAATTGGGTTAATCTTTCAAGAAAGCTGTCTTAATTTTAGAGGCTTTATTTGAGAGTGTGGGCTGTGGTGTCTGAGATACCTTTTGTTTCTTTGATGAAAGGGATTGCTTAGACTTTGCTTTACTGAAACGCAGCTGCATTTTTTAATTTTTTTTTTAATGGCAGATTTTTTTGGGGGACATGAGAAGATTCCAGACAAGAAAAACAATGCAACTAGAAGAAAGCAAAGGTCTTTGTTCAGATCTGAAATCAAATTAAAAAAATAATTCAAAGGAAAGATTGCTTACCTGAAAGTTTTCCTCACCATTTGGCAGAATCCAAGATAACTCTGCTATTAATTATTTTTTGGACAATAAACACTCTATTATTCTTTTTGGTGTAATCTAGTCTATTATTCTGAAGCCCATCAGAACAAGAAACCTATATTCCTGTTCTGCAACTAGTACTGACCTTTGTTTAAACTATTTGCCACATGTTGGCATTTTAGGGTTTGCACCCACCTCCCACCAACAACCAAGTATTTTGCCATTTAAGACCCTTAAATGGTTTGTGACCTCTAGGTACCTGGATGGATGTGTGACTTTTTAGGGACATTGAATAAAATACATTTTCACTATTTATCACATTTACAGATACACCCAGGTTTAATAATCTCTGTTGTCTGCTGGAAATTCAGTGCTTAACTGGCTTCAAAATGCTGAGTTTATGCACAGGGGAAAAACAAAACAAAACAAAACAAAACAAAACAAAAAACACAATACTGTTTTATCTATTAAATATGCAATATTCCTTTTAGGCCGAAGCTTTCTGAGTTTCTATGCTAGGTTGAAAAAATAACCCAAATTTAGCAAGAATGTGTTGGAGCTTTGATCTCACTTAAATTTATCCATATAAGAGCTGCAAATTTAGTCTTATCTTATTTAATCATTAATCTGGGCTTCCTCTGTAGACCAAAGAGGGAATATAACATGTTCTCAGCATCACATATCTCATGTTAAAATAGAGTGAATGATCTCGTGGATGTGCTGGTTTCTCTCCACCAAATGAATTTAGAGGGTATTTCATTGTTTGCTTAAGATGAGGTAAAAATTGGTTTCGAAGGCCAAAGTTAAATGATATGAATATAATTTCAAGACAAAGGGTTTAAAAACTAGGAGTGAGACTCTCACACACACCAAGATTTAAATGTTTCAGCAAACTTTCTTAGTGATTTGCACCTCTACATGCATGCCGAGTCCCTCTGAGATCCTCAATGTCCACATCCAGCTGGGTATCCTAATCCATACATACAGATGTTGAAGTTAATTTCTAAGAATTTACAAGCTCACTTTCACTGGGATTTAAAGACATAACACTTCTGTGACCTCTCCAAATTTTTCTTTCTTGGTATTGTGAATGTTTCAGAGAAGGGAATCAAGTGCCAGATTTTGGATGCCAGATCCTAACTTTGGCCTCTTGGAATAACGTCCCCAGTGCTGCAGAGCTGCAGCTGGGACACAGGGCTAGGCTTAAGAAGGTTCTTGATTAATCTTCTGTAGATGCACTCATGTTCCAGATTTACTCCATCCAGAGATGAAGGTTTCCAAAGATCTCGGATAAATTCCATATTATGAAGACCTCCATATTGCTTTTCGTTGTTAAAGGATGCAAAAAAAGTAAAACATCTGAGAGTTGACCCCCAAGTCAGTGGCTTGCAAGTGTAAAGAAAGACTCTAAAAGTTTATTTTCATAAAACAAAGGAAGCGAGTTAAGTGTTTTCTGCACGTAATTGAAAAATTGTCTCAGCAATAAAAGATGCAGAATAGGGGGAGCAATGGCATGTAAACAACCAATCAACTTGAGACCTGCTCTATCTTCATCCAACAATAATACCTGGACTGTTAAATCTCTCTCACAGGTGCTTTATTTTCCTTTACAGCACTGCACTGTATTTTGCCTACTATCTCTGGCACTGAAAACACATTCTTCCTTTCCTCCTGATAAAATGATGGAGTTTACTGGATTTCATACTAATACAGAAAGAAATAAAACAACAGTAATACCACCTAAGTGGGAAGGATTTCATAGTACCAGGACATTCATCTGGATCTGTAAATACCAATTATAAATGCTGCAGTATAAACTGAGATATATGAGCACTACTGCAATTTTTAAGAAATTATAAATAGATAGAGAGATAGACAGATAGATAGACAGAGATATAGATTATATAGGTATATAGATAGACAGATAAATTGAAAGAAAAAGACTTCATCCCTGTCACTTCTAAGACTCACAGTCAGATGCTGAGATACGCTGGGATTCCTGAGCTTTCATTAATTTCTGCTTTAGCCCTCAAATGATTGAATATTTTTGACATGAAATGTTATTACCTTAACTCCAACTGGCCTGAGAAGATTTAACTCATCTTGGATAGCTGGTGGCATGATTTTCAAACATTAAGAATAGTCTTCAATGTGGTTCATAAATTTAGAAAGGGATTGTGAAGTCACTCAATTCTTTGGAAATGTGAAGATTTCTCATCATATTTTCCAAAAAGAACAATGTTGTGTCAGCCCAGCTAACTTCCTGAGGACAGCCCAGCATGAGAGCAGAGTTTCTGTAGGCTTCCACTGCAGTCAGGGAAGGAGATATTAATGATGTGATATAAATTGTTCCAGGAGAAATCCCATTTTATGACTTTTCTGTTTCTTTAAAATAATTATCAATATTAATAGAAATTATAATACTATTAGTTTTTGTTGTTTATTCAGGAATCTAACACTAGACAACAGGAGGCATGGCTCAGAGTACCGTAAATGTAGGGAACATTTCTGCATGTTAAAATGTTTCGGATGGCTACTGGGAGGACTCAATCCAATCCTCTCCCCACTGAAATCAGAAAATGGTGAATAACACCTCCTAACCACAATTGTTAATTAGATGTATTTTATCCTGGTAATGGACAAGTACAGAGGATTAATACATTTGGGAACTCTTAGATTTCCTTATAACCTTTGTTTTTCAAAGTACTTGCAATTTTTAAAAATTCTAGCTTATTTGGAAACACAGATATTAATGTTTTTCACTGAAAATTATGAAATTTTTTGACCAGTTGAAAACCTTTACTACTTTAAACTAGGTTTCCTTCTATAAAATATTTGTTTTTCTCATCTAAACTATGGGAGGTTTGTTTGTTTTAATAAAGAAAAACTGTCAGAAAATTTACAAGCTATATTTCTCTCTCCCCTGCCAAGTTTTGTCTTGTGCTTCTAATCAACTTTCTGATACCCAAAATGAATGTTATTTTTCCTTCAGATTATTCTTTTGTTTAACTGCAGCCCACCATGCACACACTGTTAAATCTCCTCTTCGGGTACCTGACCTTATCCCATGTCTGCACTTTTTTCTTTCTTTCTCCCACCTTGTGCCTATAAATATATCTTTAAAGCCCGCTTTCTATCATTTGTCCTGAAAACTAATTGTTTGCACATTTGCTTTCCAGATGTTGCTGCCAACAAATTATTCCCCAGTGATTTAAGCTTGAATATCACCCAATACAGTCTAGCTTATAGGACATATTCCTGGAACTCATAAGACTTTTAACTTCAGTTTGTGTTCCTTCCCTCAGAAAAACTCAGAACAAAATAGCAGATTTTCACCCCAAAACAGACCATTGGAAAAGCTGAAGTGCAATAAATGGCTTCTAAAAAAACAATTAAATGAAATAATCCATTGTGCCATTTGGTCATACTGTTTAAAAGTGTTGTGATGTTCAATAGAAGACAGATCTCCCAGAAAAGATCAAGCTTACTGTCAAAGCAGCACCATGGCAATTACAGTGGTTTTGATACTGAAATACCTAAAATTCCTGAGGTGTATCACTATGTGAAATGTCAAGTTTTTTTACACATGGCGCTTTTCTACCAGTATTCCTAATTTCCACTATAGACCAGAGATCTCATTTATTCCTGCCTGGGTAATTAAATCAGTACTAAACTGAGTGTACCAGAACTCATGAAATTTCTACCCCTGTCTGAAACGAGAACACTGAAAATCTTTCTCCAGGTGCTGCCCAGTCCTTATGGATCCCAGTTACCATAGCCTCATATCTGTGTTAGAGGTGGCTTAATTTAGTCAAACTCTGTAATAGAATAATTTCTATATTCTCTTGCTTGCCCCAGTTCACCAGGGCAGCAATTCTCTCTCCTCTTCCCCATGGTCCTCTGCCCCCGCATGAATTTGGAAGGTGCTGGTGGTGCATTCCAGTGCAAAGGGGATAAAGAAGAAGGCTCACCACCACTTGATCCAGTCTTACCTTTTGGCAAAGTTCTTGCTCCATTTCTTTGGTCATATTCTGCATCTAACATAGAATTTTCCTGCATTGAGGCAGGGCAGAAGTGGCAACATCAGTTCGAACTGACTCTCCATTTCTTTTTATTTTCTTCTCTTATTCCTGAGTTACTTTTGCATCATCTCTAAGAGATTTTGGCATTTGGGTTGGGGTTTTGGCTGCTTGTTTGAATTTTTCTTTAATCAGCAGTATCACATGGACTATTACTGTGCAGTAGATGTGGTAATTTAAGAGAGAAATACAGTGCAGTGCTCAAATAGTTAATGCTATTTCAGGGATCTATGTCTAAAAATCAATTTTAGTTATTCACAACCTTTTTTCTTCTTTCCTCACTCAATTACCTTATTGACCACTTATTTATAAACTAAAAAAGACACATATTCTCCCCATCTGTTCCATAGAGGAAAGAAAAAAATGGCCTTATTTAATCCTGATGTTGGTGGAATTCTACCAAGGGAAAATTTGGCTCAAATGTTCCTGAAGAAAGCCATTGAATGAAAATAGATTTTACTTTGGCCTAGTTATTCATTTTGCCTCATTTTATTTTTAAAATATATGTTTTCACATAATCTCACCAGATGCAGATGTCTGGTCCTGACTGTTAAAATTCAAGTAAATTATTATTTTATATATGCATAATAATATTCAAAACCAATAACGTTTAACATGGTTGCATAATTTTAATAAAATGAAGTCCTTATTTCTCATGAGAAGTAAGGATGGTGAAAGTATATCTTTAAGTGAGATGCTGGACGATGAAATAAACAGGTAAAGTAAACATTTTGAAAAGTTGTTTCCAGAAAATAAAGTGGGTAAGTTTCGTAACTGCTAAACACTATTACCTGCTATTGAGTTCCACTGCAGAGAGTGGATTAACAGCTGTTGTCAGAAATTGTTGGTGTAATGGAATTATTTATGGTGTCATCTGTTTAATTCTTGTGGGAAATGTTCACACAGTCTGTCAATGAAGTGCATGAATACAGCTCAAGCATGGTTTATTGACTATTCCAAATTATTTCATTTTATGTATGGTAAAACAGGCAAATATGAAAATGTTAGTATTATTTGGCTTCTCCAAGTTTGTCTGATGAATGTTAGAGGGGATTGGAAATATGGCTTCCCCTTCTTCTTCCTCTGATCAGACTTCCTTGATACCACTTGGTTTGCTCGGAAGTTCACACTTAATAAATACAACAGAGCACTTTTATTACGAAGAACAATACCTTGTAAAGATTGATGGAGATTAATTCTAGTCCACTCATTCTCATCTGGTGCTTCAAAAAGCTTTTGGGATAAAACCATTAGTCTCTGTGTGTTCTTATTTTTCATTTCTGTGCAATTCTGCCATTGTCTCTCTTGGCTGGGGCTAGAAGCAGAATTGCAGAAATGCCACCAGAAAGGCTGTGTTACAGGGGAATAGATGAGGCATGTTGTTTCAGATTTAATTAGAAAAGTTTTGTACAGATTTGCTCTGTAGGCCACATTTCAACATTAAAGTTGAGGGCAGCTGATGCCATCTGCTCCATTTAATGCAAATTCAATGCAGCCCTTCGGCTCTTGGCAACTTACCAATACGGTCCTCAAATTATTTGGGCAAAGTATGACCACCCCTGCTGTACAGAGTGCCCCTGTTTTCTCCCCCCTCCTGCCTAAGCAGTGATGGATTTTTTGTGCTTCTCTGGCTGGTCATGAATGATTTCGAGGAAAAGGATATTTTCTATCAATCAAAAACAACACTCATCATTAGTCTTCTGGGACTGCAAACCCTTAGGACCAGCTTTTCAAAGGAAGAGAATATTGTTTCTGATGTGAAGTTGATGGATGTTTCATGTACTGTGTGTGACAATGACACAAGAATTTCCAAGAGCAGAGGATCCTCCCAAACCTGTCTTAGCTGCTTTACGTGATCCAGGCTTTAAAGAACATCTATGCCTCACTTCTTAATGGGTGCCAATACTGAAAAATACAAAGAGAAGCCCAGGAGAAAAAGTTTGTTGTTAGAAAGTAATTATTTGTCACGTTATCTGTCCAATTCAGAAGGGAACAGCCAGGGAGCAGGGGTCTGCCTTACTTGTGACTTAGCAAAGCATTACATACAGCTATGGCGGAGTGGAAATTACCAATAAAGTAAAAAAAAATGATAGTCATTATTATCCATTTCTAATTTAAGCACTATATAAGTTTATATAAATTGCCATATATTTGATCAGAAGAGCAATTTCTAAAGTCCTCTTTAATAAATTGATCTATATTTAAAAAAACAACCAAAAAACCCCCCCAAAAAAACACCAAAAAGCAAAACACCCCAAAAAACCACACAGACATATCCTTGTCAATGTGTTTGGCTTTAGAGTTTCCTTAGTAGATCAAACTGATTATTCTGTTTCACAGAAGGAGATAGGAGACAAAGGGAGTGCTGATGATTTTCCTAAGGTCAATTGGGAAATTTATTACAGACTGAGGGAATAGTCTGTGGGAACAGAATTGAGGGAACATATCCATGTGTCCCATTGCCAAGCTAATGCTCAAGCTACTGTGCATGCTCATCATGGAAATAACTATTTCAAAAAATATGATATTCGTTCTGCAATGGATGCAATATGTCTCAAGAATAATTGCACACTTGAAAATTAAGACAGGAGAAATTCAATGTATTAAAAAAAGGAAATGGAGGGAGAAAGAGAGGAAGGAACAAAGTGAGCAAGATGTAGTAAGTCTGTTACCTGTGACACTCCTTTAAATGTGCTGTCATGCCTTGAGATCTGTATTTATGCACGTTTGTAGAAATGCACTCCAAAGCACTCTGACCGGGGCTGAACTGCACCAGCTACAGTTGCTGAAGGTTTCAGGAAGAGGGCAATGTCAAACTCTTTGTTGTGGCAAAAATTTAATGAGGAATAAGAATAAAAAACCTTAGATTTTTCTATTCATCTCTTTGTATTAGCAAAAATTTAATAAGGAATAAGAATCACAAAGGGCAAATTTATACATCCATGCCTTTTTTTTTTTTTTCCTGTTTAATAATTTCTTGTTTTATTTGCTTGTTTGCTTGCTGTGGCTCGAGGACAGGCTGGACATTTGGAAATCCTACTTTGTCAGAGGGGTAGAAAAACACTGTGCCAGGTTATCCAAAGGGGTTTGCTACTCTCTATCCTTGAAGGTTTTTATCATTCTCCTAGAAAAGTTCATCTATGATCAAATCTTGTGAGGGCCACAATCACAATCTCTCTATGAACAGAAGGTTCAAGGAGGACCTCCAGAGGTCTATAGTTTTTATAGTTTTGTAATTATTTAAGAGATTATTCATGGGGGCCCAGCTTCCTTTGGGAACTCCAGACGTTCTGATGGAACATCTGGAATTCAAAAACTTAGCAACTTCAAGGGCTTTCATGTAATTAAAAGGATTCCAGTTCAGCTACCTGTGAGAAAGTCACTAAAGGCTCTGTTTGTAATCCATGAACATTAATAAACCCTTCTGAGGTATAGTTCAGATAATTTTGAGACAGAATGTAGATGCCACTTTTTAAATGCGATGAATCTTACAACAGATGAACCCTTTCTCTTCTTTGACCAGAGAGGTCGTAGGAGAAGGAGGTCAAACAAAATCCTCTACACTGCAGCTACCTACACTTAGTTAGAAGAAATGAGGTCTTCACTGGCACTGATATAAATTTTTCATTCACATGGATTTTTCCTTTTGGCAGAACAAAGGTGATTTCACAGAATTCATATTAGTCTTAGGTTAATGTACTGGTGCTAGTTTTCTTGATTACACTGAGCTTTGGATGAGGGCCTGATTCCAAATGCTTCTCTTTGGAAAGATTGCTGAAGAAACAAGCATCATTAGGGATGATACACTAGGTGAGGGAGACGGGGAATTTAGTTGATTGTTTCAGCTGTGAGGTACCTAGAAATATAGTACCTTATGAGGTTGCTCTTTCTGCTTTGATATATTGTGTTTGTCAGTGGTGCCTGCCACACTCAGATAGGCACCTCTCCTTGTTTTGCAAATGTAACTGTCTCAATAAGGATAATTAAATAAAGCCCCTGAGGTCCCATGTACCACAGTTTCTATTTCTTTCTTTCTGTTCTAGCCCAGGAAGTGGAGGGGGGAAGGGTAGCAGCTCATTACCTCCCAGTTTACATTTGGGAGGGTTGTGGCTGCATCAATGCAATGCACTGTACTCTATTTCCAAGGCTTGAATCCAAAACACTCCAAGACTGTGGTCATCTTCTGGGCTCAATAATATGTCGGGGATACACAGGATGAGTGAAAGGCCTTTGCTTTTGGGAGATTTCTGCAAAGCATTTGAACTGACATTGCACCCTCTTCCATCAATTCAGTCACTCCTGTTTCTCAAGGTTGAATGTGCACACTTAAAACTGTGTTTCAAGAGGCAGAGTATGAATGAAACTAAATAAATAAAAGACTGTAATAAAATGAGGATAAAATTCAGTTTCTGGAAATAATTTTATAAAACAAATTTAACAATTCCTACCCCTGAAACATCAAAAAATATAATCAGAGATACACCATGCATGTTACTAGGTTCTATGTGTTAATTGCTTGTTTCCCTATGAATGTCTTAAATTGCTGTAATGAAACCAAATGGGGAAAAAAATATAAAAAGAAAAAGAAAATTATGTCCTGGTTGGAAGTAAGTAACCAGGGATAACCATTATGGTAAATTTTTAATAAGAAGACGAAGCATTGAGTGATTTACTGCTAATCCCATTGCGTGAGCTGGAGGAGACTGAAGAACAAAGGTTTACCGTCCCTTTGGAGACTTGTTTCATCTGCACATCAGCTTACAATTAATGGCCATTTAACTGTTGTTCTCCTGCTGGACATTGGTGGATTGATTCAGTAAATAAAAGTGACAGAGCAGTGTCCCATGGCAGTATAATAGAAACTGGCTGCACCTGTTATTTGCGAATCATTGCTTGCCAGGGCACTGACCTTTTCTAATCCAGCTAAAACTAATAGGAGAAATTATAGGACTGATTAGTTAAATTTAATTATAAGAAGTTGCATGGCAGAATCTCAGTTCCTTGAAATTCATTGCAAACCACAGCACCGTGTCAATAACACCAACTCCTTCCTTTTTCCTAACTACTCTTTACCTTGTGGTAATGACCACTCGGTTAGTTAACACTTATCAAAGCAAAAAGCAGCGATTACCCACTCTAAGGGCTTGTTGGGAGGAAAAGACTACTGTGTAATGAGCAGTATGTAACATCAAAGGCTGCTCTTGTTTTCTCTTTCCTAATGAATAAAGAACAAGGAATTATTATGCTGAGAGAAGAAAAACAAAACAAGATGAAAAACCCTCAAACTCTAACCAAAACCCAAAAAAAAGATGTATGTCCTGCAAACATGTGTTCTCTGCATCCCAATCCAGTAAGGAAACAGCTGCCATCAAGTAACTGATCCTTTAAAAATATTCAAAGGCAGGTTTGTCCTCTATTTCAGCTGGCAGGGATAAGAGGAGAGGGATAGTTATAGAGAGGGTAGGGGAAGGCTGGGCAGAGTAATTTAATTTCTTTATCCCTGCTGCTCTTACTGAAGGTAGCAGAGAAAGAAAACTGCTCTGGGTTTCACAGCTGGCCTCATACTGTTTCTCTCTTGAAAAAAATGGCTACAGGGATGGATGTGAAGCTGGTCAGGACCCCAAACAAGTCCTGACCAGGTCCCCAAGCTAATAGGGAATACAACCAGGTTTGCACAGCAAGTGCAAGATGGTGATCAGGACTGCAGGAACTGCATAAAACTGTTTTCAAACTGTTTTCACTGTTGAATTTGTTAGCAGTGCTTGAGGGTTTTTGCAGAGTGTATCTCCAAATTTATTCAGTAATATCTTGATGAAAAAAGAAAAGGAGAAACCAGGAGGCCTTCTTTCCTGTCTCAAATTTTAAAAGTGTAAACCCCAACTTCTTCTTCACCCCAGCTTATTCTGGAGGGGAAGAGAAAAACCATGACCCACTTACCTGACAGGGCATCCAAAGCACTGGATAAGCACTGGATAAGCACTGGATACAACAAAGTTATGCACAAGCTCACTCTGTGAGTTGCTGCCCTGTGGCGCTAAGCTGAAGGAGCAAGGTAAGGACAGAAAAACATAGTTGTTGATTAAGACTAAGGAAATTGTGACATCCTCAGTGCCAGCATTTGGCTAGCCATGCTCACACTGCTCTCCAAAACCAGGAAAACACAACTGCAGGAGGCCAGTTGAAATGGGTGCAAAGTTGGGCTGGGATGGAAAGCACAGCATGAATCCTCCTGTCCCCTGAGCCTCCTGGCAGGAAGCAGAGAGAGAACTTAACAAAAATGTGGCTGGACTCATTTGCTGCACAGCTCAAGCCCTCCACAGGAAGACAGACATGTAAACATGTGGCTAACAATCCTAAAATTAACGTGCCATGTTCAAATGGACTTTGAACAATTTGCTTTCATTTTGTCAGCATTTGCTTCTCGGAAAATAGAGGGGAAAAAGCAAGGGGGAAAGGGGAAGAAAATAAGGATGAAAGTAAAGGATTAATAAAAGGCAAACACAGCAGTGTGTCAGGCATCTTGAGAGGTCTCCAAACATCTGTCAGACAGTGCACGTCAGATGCAGTGAGTGGTGTCACTGGTATTGAAGACCATGGCAGAGTCAGAAGTGGCATGGATGAGGCAAAAATACTTCCCAAGGAACATGAGTAAGCTGTGACTATCAGAAAAAAAAAAAAAAAAAAAAAGCAAAAAAAAGCAAAAAAAACCCACCAAAAACCAACCAAACAAACAAAACCCCAAAAAAACAGAGATACCATATTTCTACCCTTGTGTCTTTGAAAAAGCCATTGTTTTTGGAGAGCTTGGACACCTTAACTTCCTTGATGACTGTCTGCTTTTGTTTAAATGCAGAGCAGAAAATACAGCTCTCATTGTGTCTCCCTCTTGGCATCAGTTTTGCTGCCATGAACCAAACGCTATGATGCATATAATTCTGGAAAAAATCTGGAAATCACGAAGCAATAACTCAGAATACTCCTCAAGCAAGAAAAGGGCCCCCAGTGTGAGATAGTAATTTTCACAGAGGCATCATAAGGGACAATCTGAGTAAAGAAGAAGATAATTTGTGAAAAGAGGAAGAACAGAAAGGGAACAAGATTTAACCAAAGTCATGCAGCAGGACAATAGTGGCACCAGAAATAAATCATAGGTCTTCTGATTTAGCTCAAGGTGCATCCACTAAAATAACATTTCCTAGAAAGGCTTCTCCACTGTGAATTGGAGCAGATCCTCACATGAACAGTCTGTCACATTCTGGTCAGTGTCTGAATTTATGGAAAAAGCTAGGATTTAATATGCTGAAATTATGCTGGATGTATCGCAATTAACAATGAAATTTTGACTAAAAATCCAGACATTTCTTGCAAACTTGTTCCATTTTCCACATTCTGTGTTTGTCTGTAATTGCACATCTGCTCAAATATGGGACACTTGGGTTACACGACAGATTATTCAAAATCACCTCCAAAACACAGAAAAATTATTCTGCATTTTTGTGTCCCTCAGCTGTTCCTATTACTTCTTAAAAAAAAAAAATTATTCCTCATGTTAGACATGGTGCCCTTTGGGTAACTAAAGGCTGGCGATCTTTAATTAAATTAATCAAAGCCAGGGACAAAATCTGTGGGGAATATTGGGAAAGCCTCTAGGTTAATTAATCAGACACAGAGAAGTAGTTTAAGCTCAAAACATTGCTGCTACACTTTCTTAAAACATGAACTGATATGAATAGAAGTATTTTCAGTTGCTGTTTTATAAAGGATGATGAGAAAAGTTATCATTTAGCTCTTCAGCTTGTACAAGGTCAGAGATGATTTATCCTAGTAAAGGCAAAATAGTTCTAATTTTAGTCCTAGCCTCTGTCCCCATTATTCCTCAAGTCCAATTCTTGTTTCCTATTCTTTTTTTTCTTTTTGTCCTGTCTTGTAAGTACAAATTTACTACTCATGAAAGAAAGTAACTAATTACTCCTGAAGGAAACGAGACAAAGTGATAAAAATTGCATCTTTTTTTTTTCCTGTGCAATTACAGAAATTACACTTTTCTGTCATTGTAAATAATCTACCATGTGCCCCAAGACCCAGAATCAGTTATGGGCGAGTGGTTAAGGGCACATCAGCACAGGCATTGGTGGTCTCTCTTGACCCTATAAAGAAAATATGTCCAATGAAATCCTCCTGCTTGTATACAAAAAGCATCAGATGTGAGGCCAACTAGACTTTTATAGGAGCAGTGAAGGAAATTGACAGATTTTCTAGTAGCTCCAGGTTGGGTGGTTCTTACCTCTCATTGTCTCTCAAGAGCCTTTCTCAGTCTGATCCCTGTCAGTCAATCTCATAATTACCAACAAGGTCTAACAAGTCATGTTTTCCAACTTAATATCTTAGAGAATTGTCCTCAAAAGTCTTGGCTGAAACCTTAATTTTGTTTTTGATGTGACCATGTCCAAGTCTTGGAGGTTGCAGAAGAATGAGGTAGGTCCGGGAAGGCTGTTTAGCACCACGACACAGAAAGTTGGTCCCCACATTTTAGCAGAATTACTATTTTCTTTACATTAATTTTCTACAGTAATCTTTTCAGTTCTGTCTCCTCTATATGATGTTTTACACTTTGCATATGCCTCTTTCTTGCCCTTGATTGCTTTTTGCCCACTCATATTCATTCAAATTAACATTTTTACTTCCAGCATATTTATTGCTGGTTGGCATGAATAACCCTTGGGTATAAATTAATTTATATCTGAATACTTTCAATTTCCACTCTAATTCATATGTTTCAGTTAAGCCCCTGATGTCAAAAAGCCTCTCTAGGGAAGAGTGGATGGCTCAGGGGATAAGTAATAAACTCCTTTGTCTTTTCCCTGTGGACCACTGGTTCAACTGGGCCTGTAGAGAGTTGGTAGTAGCTGACAGTCCTTATTCTTCACTGGTTTTATAGACTTGAGTTGCACAGGCTCCAGTGCTTTCATACCATCATGAAAACTGGGTGAAGAAAAAAAAAATTTCCTTCAAATGCATATAGTCAAATAGAAATTTAAACAAGAGTTTGCTGGAATTGTATTAACATACTTCCTCTTGGTTGTTCCCAGGGTTTGGGTTATTATTTATGTTTTATTTATATATTTATATTTATTATACCCATATATAAAATTTCATTTTGTTTACATTTACTTAGGAACTAGGAGGAGCTTTTGTTTATGAATCAGAGCGTGTTGGTGAGAGTCAAACAAACACCACTGCAGAGGATCTAGACTATCTTGTTCTTGTTTTTAGTTTGTCACTAAAAGAAGCAGAAGTCTCAGCTGAGGTCAGGATCCCCTTACGCAAGGTAGGGCACATGTGCTGGTATGAGTGAAGTTAGATTCCAAAAGGGCTTGCTGTCTGCATAATAAGTGGGAACAAAATGCCTCCCAGCAGCATTGCCTATACATGTGATGGATTTGGAGGAATGTGACAGGAAGGAATTAGATGCAAAGCATGCTAAAGAGCTGTCTGTATCTTTCTGTCAGGTGGGGAAGGAACAGGGCTCTTTTTACAGCTCAAAGCTGTGTATCTAGGCAAAAAATGTTCTAAAATCCCTACGTCTCTTTTTTTCCTGCTATTTCAGCCCCATTTTCTCCCACAGATGCAAAGCCTCTGTGATTTGTTCAGTTTTCCCTGCTATTTATAACACTGGGGTCAACTAATTAGACAACAAGCAAGGGCAGGGAATAAAAAATAGAAAAAGAAAGGGTGGCAGAGGTGACCAATCAGATGGCATAAACAGTGAATCAGGATTAGTGGACATTCATAGCCAGCAGCTTGCAAGAAATCCATAGGCTCAGAATTGTTCACACAAACTGCTCAATGAGCAAGTGCAAAGACACTAATCCATAAAGGTCACATTCCATCCTTGCAGATTCCTCAGATGGAAAAAGGGAAGGAGGGGGGCTAAATTAGTTGCATAAATTATTTGCGATGAATATTCTGAGGAGCTGTAGTTGTATTTGTTTGTCACTTCCTACCCTAATGTCAATTAGTCAGGGCCAGATGTTAGCACACATTGACAACAAAAACTCCCTCCAGGTCCTGAGGCAGAAAGTAATGAGTGAAGGTGGCAGATCTATGCGAAAAGGGTCTTTAATAGACTAAGGTCCAGGTTTTCACATGGATTTAGGTGTCTAAATCCCTTTGGAAACCTCAGCTTTGGGATTCTGTGCACAATTCAGCGAATGCATCAAGGAAGTCTGGCAGTTACTTGTTTTTCTCTCATTTTGGTTCTGGCAGTCTGGCTGCTTGGCAGACAAAGAAGGGGTCGAAAAGACCCTGAAAATATGAAATAAAATGGAAAAAAAAAAAGGTAATCTGCACTGGTGCCAGGAAAAGAACTGGTTTAGTGTCATCAAAAATACCTGAAACTGTCTGTAGTTTTGAAAATAGCTTATTTTTTTATTATTTGCTCTAAGGAATGGTTTATAAAATCAGGCCTGCTTTTCTGTGGTTTCTGTGAAAAGAAAAATTGAAGTAACTTTTTCCATTGAGTTTGGGCTTTCCTGCCTTTTTTTTTTATTGTTTTTACTTTATAGTTTCTCATAAATAAATTGGATTGCTGGGCTGAACCACATCACAAATAGAGGCGCTGTGATCTTGGTTTCAGCTTATAGTGTGTGTTAGGGGGAACATATGACAATCAGGCATCAGGGAAGATATAGTTCAGTAAGGAATCATTCTTTATATGGAGGATTGAGGGCATTTGGCATTACAATTCCAGTTCCCATAAGGCACCACAGTACTGTAACCAGATGCAGTTTACTATTGAACTGACTCCAAATGAAACATTCTCATTTAATTTAACACACCAAAATTAAATATTTTGATCTGGGAATCTGGAAGCATTTTGTTTTGACTGAAAATGTCAAAACAAAATATTCCAACATATCTGGGCAGTTTTTATTTTTCAAAAAAAGACTTTTCATGTAGAAGAAAGAGATATTTTTACTTTTTTTGGTATTTTGGTATTCTGGTTTTGTTTGAGTTCAAGATAACACCACAGAAACATGGGTGTGGAAATACCTATACAGGTTGTACAATATAGTGTCTTGACTAAGAAAGATCAGGTATTCTAATATCATTCCTAACCAAAGAGTATTCAGTATATTCTCCAAATCTTACACAGATAAAGATTTCCAACCCATCCACCACAATCCTGGTATTTCATCAGCCTCACAATTAATTTTTCCCTCTGATTAAATCTTCCGTTTGCAGTTTCACTTCTGTCACCTGTCATGATTCTCCTTCATTTTACAGCAATCTTCTCTTTATCTAAAGAAGATTGTCAGTGTGAATATATTTTTGTAGGTTAGGACACACAAACTCAAATACAGTGGCTTCCTCTGGGCTCTGAGCCAAAGTCCCATGGTAACCACAGGGGTTCAATTCAGTTTGGACAAACATAGATCCTGTTACATTTCAGGGTGCTGTAGAGTAGAACAGAACCCACATGGGACATTCAGGTACAGCACAGAGCTTTGGGAGTTCCCTTTGTGGAAGACGGGATAGAAGCAAAGCCATCTACACTGTTTTATGAATATAGTGTGTGCCACACTATAAGAAAGATCTTAAGCCATTAGAGTCCAAAGGAGGCCATGAGGATGGTGAAGGCTTTGAGGGGAAGCTGTGTGAGGAGGGCCTGAGGGCACTTGGTCTGCTCAGCTGGGGAAGAGGACACTGAGGTCAGACCTCACTGCAGTTACAGCTTCCTCACAAAGGGAAGAGGGGCAGGCACTGATCTCTGCTCTGTGGTGACAGTGACAGGACTGAGGGAATGTCCTTGAGCTGTGTCAGGGGAGGTTTAGGTTGAATATTAGAAAAATGTTTTTTCCACCAAAGGGTGGTTGGGCACTGGAACAGCTCCCCAGGGAATGGTCACAGCACCAGCCTGGCAGAGCTCAAGAAGCATTTGAACAACACTCTCAGGCACATGATGGAATTGTTGGGGTGTCCTGTTTAGAACAAAGGGTTAGACTCGATTTTTATGGCTCCCTTCCAATTCAGAATATTCTGTGATTCTGTGGTTCTGTGAAAGGCAGTATATATTTGTCTTTAGGAAACTGGCTGGCCCTTGAAGGCCTGAAAAAAATATCCACTATAGTCTAAAACACCCAATAGGTAGATGAGTATATTGGATGGCTATATACTTAACTTATATGAAAACACATGTGTTTAGATACTCTTACACAGATGTTTTAATCTGCAAATTGAATCTGGCCTTCAGTGTTTACTTTCTTCACCACTCTTTTGTTTTATTCTCTTTAGGCTAAAAAATCATTGATTCCTTCATAGTTGCCACATTGGTTTTTTTCCTAGACTGTGGTTATGCTCTATTAATTCCTTTTTCTCTATAGTTAGCCCTATTAGTCCTCTATTTTTTTTTAATTTTTATTTTAGAAAGTGCTCTTCTGAATCCCATTCTTGATTATAATAACATTCTCTGCTAAATTTCAGAGCTACTGGTAAAAAGAAAACTCATTGTTCTCTTTTTACCTTTTGTTTTCTTTTCTTCTTTCCTGAGGATTACATACTCATCCATTTCATGGCTACTTTATCCTGAGTTCACTACATATTTCACATTCCTAAGCACCTAGTTATTGGTTAGAGGATTCCAAGAAGAACAATCTTCTTGATTTTTCTGTGATTTCTTAAAAAAAAAATAAAAAAAAAAAAACCCAAAACAATTAAATAAGTCATATTATACCACAAGGTATTTCCAGCATATATTTCCAACATAACATGATGCCAAGATTAAGGTTAAATTAAAATTATTACTTTCATAAATTTATTGTTAAGCATGTTACAATGTGTAAACCAAAGATGATTAAAACCTTGTTGAGTTAAATGCCTGCTGGACATTTCAACATGAGTGTGTGCCATGGCTTACTACAAGATCAGATCAGATACAAAAAACTGTGTGGTAAATTCTGTCCTTTCATCAGTGCTGGTTCTCTCTTGAAAAGCAGACAACCTTGTTACTGTTGTTAGAATAGATTTTGGTTACAGAGAGGTTTCACTTGTAGTGAAACCTTGCAAAAGAACAGTCAGCTCTCTGTGTTTCTAGTATTCTTCTCAGACAGAATATTTGAGGATTAGGATTCAATTTCTTATTTTGACATNACACCACTGACTCCCAAGTAAAATAATCTAAAATATCAAATAAAATAATATAATATCATTATATTAAAAATATATATAAAATATAATTTGCTTTTTTGGGGGCAAGAAATCTATCATCCTATGCAACCAGATCTTCCTCCCTCCAAGATTTTCTGTTCCTAACCCTCAAAATAAGGACACTGACAAGTATTTTTAACACATTTCCACTGATATTGCATAAATCCAGAAGCATTTATATGCTAATAAAATCAAAATAGATGTGATTAGTGAGTGGAGAGTGTCAAGATGGCTGTCCTTTTGCCATCAACCCACGATAACAGCACTGATGCTACATTAAGGCACTGCATATTGCATAAACCAAGAAAGGTTATAGGACATGACAGACTTAGATAATAGTAAATCCTGAGAAATCATACCCTGCCTATTACATATTTATTATGCAGTACAAATTGTAAATATTTTAAAAATAAAAATACCCAAAGATAAAGTGTGGGTAAATTCTTAATGCTTAATGAAATTATTCATGATATACAAAAAGCAACCTAACTCAACAAATAAGAGGAAGGTTAATGCATGCGGATGAATATAAAAGAGAACCCTGACGACTAATATGCTGTGTCCTTCCCCTGGTTGATCCCAGAGTGAAATTAATGCAACCTCATTTTCATCATTAAGAGCTATCCCTAGAGCTGAGGTGCAGAAGACCAGAGAGGTAGCACAAAGCAAAATCTGGACACTTTCTTGCCTTCCATTTCTCAGAAGCATTCACAGCTGAGTGGTTATAAATACATACATATATACATAAAACCTACTTTGTAATTGTATTTCCTATCTACATCTTTAATTAATACTTTTTCAGTAGTTTGCTTTATCCACCTTCTTACTCAAAAGGTCAGTCACAGGTTGGAAACGCCTGTGATGTGTAATCTTAGCTGAAAATAATAGGAAGTTCAAAAAGAAGTAAACAGAAGGAACAGGCATAATAGGCCCATGGAGGATTCCTTTCTCTTTCAAGGATTTCTGATGTTCTTACTTATAATGATCATAGATCACAGTGCATCATGTCTACAATTTCACTTCCCTTTAATTTGTAACCGCAAGTCTGCTGGCTGTAGAGTCAAAATGAGTCTGGAGCCATTTGTGGGTATTACGGGTTCTCCAGCAATTTTCTCAGTCCGTAGATGTCAGCCTTTGCCCCGACCAGATAGTAACTGTCTTATTTACCTTCTGTCCTTTCCTGAATTATTTCAGCTGTTTGGGTGTTTTACACATCCCCATTCCCTGAGCTAAGGGATGGGATAGCACTGCTAAGTGTTAAACAAGCTGCCCCCTGCTACTCTGGAAAAAATACCAACTGTGTAGTGAAGAAAATGGGAAGGGAATATTGCAACACCCTCTTTAGTCTCACAAACTTGAAGGAAAAACACTGCTCTGGGAACTACAGCTCTCCACTGTTAATCTCTCCCACTTAATGACTACTTGCAGCAACATTCTTCCTCACTAATGCCTCACAAAGGCTATTTAGTTCTGCCTCATCACATCCCTGTTTCCTAAATCCCATTACTTGCAACTGGAATCCTGGGCTATAAAGTAAGAGGTTTGATCCATATACTCCCCTGTCTCTTGAGACAAGCTGTTTGGAGTCAGGGGCACGGCTCTCTCACAACATTTTCTGCTGGGAAGTCTCTCCCATGCCCAGGGTTAAGTCACAGATGCTGTGGGCTACCCAGAGCTGAACACCTGTACTTCTATCCCATGAATCAGATATAGATCACATTCCACTTCTGGAGCTTTAACTGAGATGCCTCCAGAAGACTTTCCACCTTGAGGCCCTTCTCAAGACACCCAGAAAAGAAGCTGTCTCTAGCAGACAGTTATTCTCCAGAATTCCTGCTTCTCTTCCTTCACCAACTTTAAAGGATGCAAAAGCCACTGGTCTTTAACTGAGAGACCTCAGTCTAACTCCTAAAGCTACATAAGGGGTAAAAAGCACTTTGAGCACCAGCTCCTGAAGGAGCAACGCTGTCCACTTCTGCATTATGCAGCAGCTCTAGAAAAAGGAAGCCATGGAGGCTGCTTTGTGACCTGCAATATTTTCACACACATAACAAGTGAAGAGGGGTGTGTGTGACACTTCAGAGTGTGTAATCTATGGTTCCAGCCATCTATTCTTCAAGTTTAGCCTGACGAAATAAATGAAAGTATTGTCCTTGCTTTTGTTTTCTGAAATCTGTTCAATAGCTTTATAATAAAGGAAAAGAAAAGATAGATTTCCTAGTGTATCTGGAAAATTAAGAAATCTGAGCTCCTGCATAGCCATGAGGGATCAAATGCTATAAGTGAGAATAACTCACAAGGAAGGTTTGTCTCTGTGTAATAATTGTGAATACTTAAACTTGTGGCTTCTTATCCCACCTAAAGAAATAAAAGAGAGAGACCCAGCTCACCTACTTTTGTCCTGAAACAGGAAACCACAGAGTAAATCGGGACAGGAACAGCATAGACACAACAAAATTAAGATGATCCTTTTGTTGTTATTTCTGTTTTTGTTGCAACACCAACTGTCTACAAATTTCTGGTGTAAATAAGTCCTCCCACCCTTCCTTGGAGAACCCTTCCCATTCTCCAGGCATAGTCACTGGGACAGAAGAGCATTGCAGTACCTCTATGCCTTGAGGACTTCATTGGGGTATCTCTCAGCTCAGACCTGTCACAAATGCCCCAACAGCACCCCCCTGATGCCTACCTGCCCGCTGGACCTGTGGATACCATCTTGGTAGCTTGCACATACATGAGAAGTTATACAAAGGATTTAGATACTGAAAGTGCCTCGGCATTGATCGGGGGGGGAATAAAAGGGCCTTATTTATTATACCTCTTCTCTCAAATCAGAAACTCAGTCTTATTTAATTAAGTTGTAAAGGTTTTCCTTGTAAATAATCACTTTATCATAATTTCCTGAAACTATCTAATAGGAGGTGGATGTAAATCAGAGCATTTATCATACTTCTTACTGTCGGTGTCATCGCATCCTGAACCTGTGGATCTTTCTGAGTAATTGATACATCCTTGCCTTCCCTAACTCCTTCCCTCCCTCTCTTTCTTTTCTTCACCCCTCCCTCCTCACCACCTTGGGTTGGGGAAAGCAGTGCTGACATTCTGAGGAGCAGTCTCAGCAGTGGAATGTCATTAAAATTAAAAAATACTGTTGGAAGCAATGAACAGAAAAAACGAACATAAACCCAAAAACAAAAACAACAGCAACAACAACGAAAAACAAAAACAAAAACAAAAAAAAACACAACGGGTAATTTAGGAACTAAAAACAGTGACATAAGGTGCGGAATAATGGAATATGGAAAAGAAATTATGATGATGCCTAGCTGACAGATTGTTGTCATTCAACTCTCGGGGGCTTTGTCACAACCTTCCAGTAGGGATGCAATCTTGAACATCTGGCCAGCAAGTGGTGCAGAACCTCCAGGCCGTGCAACTGTGGGGAAGGAGCAGGAGGCCTAGGGAGGGAGGCAGAGATCCCTGCTCTGCCTCCAGCCTCCACCATCACTTGCTTCTGTGACTCCTTTGGAGGAGCATGGGTATTGAGACAGGCACATTCCTCTCAGGGGAGAAAAAAAAAATTACGTTAAGTCAGCCTTAAAAATATATGCTGCCATATTTTAACATTCAGAGGTGGTTTTGGCTTCTTTTCACCATGGCACCTCAAGGTTCCCTGTAAATCTCAAAGGGAGAAGTGGGGGCTTGTTTGGGAGTGTTTGCAGAAGAGTTGCATCTCACTGTTTTGCTGTTTCAGCCCTCAAGTCATCATGCAATTTAAAATACCGTTCTTTCCTTCCTGGCCATATGCAAGAATATCCTTCACAGGGATATCAAGGCTCATCTGGAGCAGGAGTTGGCCACTGAATTGAACACAAGAGAAAAAAAAAAACAAAAAGCCTCCCAGACCAAGTATATTTTCATTTGCAAAGAAGAAATTGCAGTGAATCAGCGCAGCTAGCCCAGCTGAAAGAGGTGAGATGACCCCCTGAGTTGACATTTCAAAAGTAATTACTGATCTAGACAAACCCTGAGATTCTGTGGTGCAGAGTACAGTGGGTTTTCTTTTGTTTGATTTTTTCCCTGTGTGACTTCAAGGTAAATTTTCTCTGATGCAAAATGAAGGTTTCTATAACTTCCATTTTAAAAAAAATTCAAAAGAAAAAAATCTTCACAGCAAACAGTTTGGGAGTTTGGAAGTATTACCATAACAAAACAGGCAATGCAGAGAGATGAATAGGGTTATTCCTGTTGAATGTCTAAGTCCTTAAGTTACATAGAAGTTTAGAATGTTTTCTGGTTTCTCGCAAATGTCTCAGGGTCAATTTAGTAAGGAACATTTTCAGAATTCTCTTTGGCTGGGAATTTCATACTGGATTCAAGATACATTCCATATAAAAATTTAATTTAAAATTATTTGCGTTTCTATGGAAATATGTGTATATTTTATATAAGTGTGTGCTCACATAAGTTTTTTCCAATGAAACCATGGTTTTTTTGGTCATAGAAAGTTCAGATATACCACAATGCTTCTTTAAATTTTTACTTTATAATAACTGTTATAAACACCAAATTTACACCTATATAAAATGGGAATGATGGCTTAACAATGTTACTATAGTTAAGGAGCAAATAAGTACATGTCTCAACACTGGATTTTTCTGAAGAGATGCAAGGGCCGTTTTCAGAACTCCCGTGTAACTTTCTGGTCAGTGCTTCAGCTCTCATTCCCCGGGTGAAGAGATTTCCCTGTTTTCATACACTGGGATCTGTAAAATTGCATCATTTGTTTTCAATAAAAAAAATATTAAGATGGGGGATGTAATTGCTGGGTGAATTTTATAGGTTTTGTTCAAGAGGAAGAGCTTGAGATTAGACTATAATTGTTCCTTCCAGCCTTACAAATCCATAAATATTTCTATTGAATTAATAATGGTGATGGGCTGATTTCTGCTGATCTTACCTCTGCTGCTACTTCTGCTTTATGTTCTTAACTGAATAATGTGAGCAGAGCCAGGCTCGATAGCTTAACATTATGACAGTAATCACTAAACTATATAAATGTCTGTCATGGGTTTTAAAATTGTTGCATCAGGTAATTATTAGTTGCCTTGATCTTAACAGCTATGGGACAATGTTTAATTGCATTACATTACATTTTATTTATTTAAACAGTGCCTTTGTTTGATCCAAAGCACCAGGGAAGGATGAGAGAACATCGTAAATTAATACTATCTGGCAGGCCAGAAGTGTGGTCTTATCTGTTCCGTGGCACATCCATCTAAAGGGAACCAAAAACAGGAGTTAGAAATATGACACAATCCAATATTACAGGTAGAAAATGTTGTGAGACTTATTATTAAATCTATTAGATGATACATTGCTTTGGAAAGAACCATATGAAACGATTGATGGGTGGATTAATTTATCTACTCATCCACCCGCCTTTGACAGTTGACAGTATCTATGTCCTAGATTCATAGTGGGAATGAGGTGATATTTTGCTGAGAGTGCAATTACTGTTAGTTTGGTCTTTTTCTTCAAAACAGGATTTCTAGTTATAAGTGAAGTACCTAAATCCCAGGTTCAGACAATCGAGTCCCTCTGGAAATCTGGGTCAAAGTATCTGGCCTGGTAATTTGTTGAACAAAGAAAGTTTTTGGTTTTACTTTTTTCCGGACTTCTGTAAAGATTAGGGTTTTGGTTAAGGAAAACAAGAAGTAATAATGTCAGCAGGGACTCACCCAGCAGTCAGAAGACTTGATCTTCCTGTATATCCACCATCCTTTTTTATAAAGCTAATCAAGAAACTTTATTAGTGCATACTACATTTTTTCTCTTACCTTATTTTCTCCCACTGAGCTTAGGATAATTGAATTTTTATATGTAACTTTAACAAAGTGGGAATCGGACTGTGATCTGAAGACTTATTTATGATTAATTTAGTCACAAACGAAACAAAAAAAGTAAGTTCAAAGTATTGTGGACATAAAGACTTACTCATAATATACATTTGCGTATATTTTGTGCTTTCAAAACCTGAAATCTTCAATCAGGTGGATACATTTGCGTATATTTTGTGCTTTCAAAACCTGAAATCTTCAATCAGGTGGACTTTATGGATCTTTCTCGTGACCATTATAGTCAGTGTGATGTGGTGCTGCCTCTGATACTCTCAACTTTCATCTTTAAACATTATGTTTAAGTAGGGCTGGTATGAAAATTAATGAAAATATTTTTAACTACTTAGAATTTTTGTAACTGTTAGGTATTTTTCTTATTTTAGCAAGTTTTGCTTGACTAGACTGATCACACAATGAAAAGACATTTCTTGTAAAATCCTTTCAGTCTTTTAATTTCACATTTGTAAATCTTGTTTGGTTCCTCACTTAGGTACCTCAGTTGTCCTCTTTTTAATTAGAAAGAATAAGTTCAGGTGCTAAAGTCTACTTTGAAAATGCAGAAAAAGGGTAAGAAATAACAGGTACTATGCACCAGTTTTCAGACAATACCCAATTCTCAGTTGGCCTTATGATCCATTTCAGAACGAGAAATCTTATTTTCACTTTCCCCTAATACAACTCACTCAATTCTACATTGATTTATTATGCTTCTGTGCTATAAATCTTATTAGCTGTGTGTGCATGTTTCTTTTACAAATACAACAGTGCCAGAAGTTTGTCCTCATCATAGTCAGACACTGTGTGAGCTTAATGGAAAAAGATAGCATGAAAATGAAGCAGGCTGGGAAAAATAAAAAAAAAAAGAAGTGAAACTCAAAAATATCAAGTTTTGCAAGAATAAAGATCTAAACTGGAATGTAGTTGCACATATTTTAAATGTGCTTCCATCTGTTTTCTTTTTTTAAGCCTTTGGGGACTTTGGTAAAAGGGTGTTATGGACCCATTTCTTCTTTTATTTATGTTCCAGATTAACTTAGAATTTATGTCGATCAGATAAACCTTTACCTTTTACCTGATCTACAATGCATTTGAGATTTCCTTGCTACAATAAGGCTCTGTGAAGTCACAAAGAAATAGCAGAGAGGCAAGGAGAGACTGACTAAACCACAAAAAAGCTAGACGTGTAAACATCTTGCATGCATTCGTGAATTCTCTCTGGCTTTATTTCAGGGCAGTTACATCTGTAAACATTAAGCAGAGAAGCTGAATCTTTACCAAGACAGTTCTAAGAGTAAAACCTTTGTGAATACATCTGTATAACTTCTCTTGCCTATTCCTGGGTTATTTGCACACTATCTACTAAAAAAGCAACACCTAAAACCTGATTTTCCTTATTGCTTGCACAAAGGAAATTGGAATATCCTGGGCGCTAAGAAGACAATAGTCTTCCTTAGACCAATTCTAGCTGAGGACCAGAAATCAAGACTGTTTCTCTCAGCTTGATGTCATTTTCCTTCACACTTCCAGAATAGAGCTGAAGATTATGTGAGCCAGAGAACCTCACAGTTGTCTTTTACATTTATGCTAAGAGAGATGTGGTCTATTATTTGATTATCTGAAGATTTTTGAGTCAGGTGACTTACAGATGAGTTCAGGCACAGCTTTCTAAGGCAGTTCTGAGAAGATGCAGTGTGGCGAGCACAGACCTTTCCTGTGAGAAATTTCTCTCTCTTCTTCCTGTGTTTTATAAACAAAGATAAAGTTTGGATGTTGTTGAAACGGTGTCTCGAGATATGGACGATTCAAGCCTGGCCAATCGGCCTGGGGGGAGGTTTTGAACTGACCAATCTGGGTGACCTTTGAAAGTCTATATAAGTTGAAATTAATTAATAAAATAAGACACTTTGCCACACTGAAGACCTGGACTTCTTCTCTCCATTAGCAGTTCAACAGCGACAATGCAGGGCTGTCTTACTTGAAGATTTCCTAAATTTACCAAAAACCTGGCTGTGGAAAGACTGGTCTGACTTTTTAAGGCTGTCCTTACCAGAGACCTCCCAGACTCTATATACAAGGATTTGCTAGAACCTATGTGGAATTGTCTTGTCTTGAGATCCTTCTCCTTGTGTGGATCATTCCTGAAACAACTCTTCCCCCCGCCTTCTCCAAGGTCCAAGAGATCTGCTTTATAGTCCTTGGCCATGTGATGGATCTGAATGAGAGGTTGTTGGGAATATTGATTTCATTTCCCCTAAATGAGTCTTCAAACTAAGCACGTTATCTTTGCAGTCCTATTTCAGAAACCTTCTCTCACCTTGAAACAAGCAGGCAGTTTCTTGCTTCCCACTTCTGAGAAATGTTTTATAACACCTCTCAAACTCAGAAGGTTTTTGTCCACATAAACACTAGAAATTGTACAATGCTAGGTCAAGGAAACCATAGAAACACCAAAATCAATTTTAGCTTAGAGGTACTTGAACAGAAAACATCCTGAAAACGCAAGGTCTTGCAATTATATCTCTTCTTTCGTCCTCTGATGAGTTCAGTATTGGCCTCTGTCACAAACTATTGGTACAACACAGGAGTGGATGGCCCATTGGTCAGTATTGTTACGTCAGTTCTTAATTGTTTAATGTTCTGCTACATATTTTTGCAATAACATTGATGCTTAATCTAATTTTTGGAAGGAGAAGATGTCAGGCTGCCTTTTCCATCATCTCACATAGTCTATTTAGTTTTCCTAGGTTGTTTGGAAGCTTGATGGGGTTTAATTGAAAATGTCAGAAGGGAACATTTTAATTTGACTGTGTTTGATATTGTGGCTAATGCATCCAGCAATCCATTGTAATTCAAAGCACTCTTCACACTCCACAACTGGCATTGTTATTATTTTAAAAGGTGAGAACTTTCATTGTTAATCTACACAGGGTGCTTAGAGTAGTTTATACTCTGTGCTAAATTTTTTGTATTTGTGTTCTGCACTTCTACAAGGGCAACACCCAAAGTGTATTTTCTGCCCTAATAAAGTTCCCACCTTTATATTCAGGTTCCAAAAGATCACAAAATATCTTAGATGTCTGGGACAGACTTATGATTTTTATTGTTAGGCCAATAAGAGGGGGAAAACAAAGCAAACAAAAAAACAAACACAAAAACCCCCCAAAATCCAAAAACTCAAACACAAACAAACAAACAAACACACACAAAAAAATCCCACCAAAAAAAATTGAAAAAACACAAAACAAACAAACAAACAAGAAACAAAACAAAACAAAAAAACAAACAAAAACCAACAAACAGATCCAACCAAACAAAACCCCACAAATCATTACATGCTAGGAGAAGCAAATATAGCTCTTCATTAGAAAGTTCACACAGGATATGAGAAGGTAAGGGTTAAAATCCCAGTTTCCAGTTCTCATTTAAACGGTTGTGTAAGGATGACTGAAAGAGTTGTGACACAGACTCCATAATTCCTTTATGCTTAGAGAGCTGTCCTGAAATAAAGGTTCATGCTCCAAGTATGGTTTTCCAAAGTGTTTTCCATCTTCACATGAATATTGGGGATCTCAGCTGTCAGGCATAACAGAACACAATGAACCTGCCTGAAAGCGTACACTTGTCTGTCTTATAGGATTTGATACAGGAGACATAACCTAAAAATACATATTTGGTCAAGTCTGGGGAAAGATTTTGCTCCCGTTTAAGTCCTTCTGTGCTTTTAATTTTAATTTATTGCTCCCAGACCAAGGGTCTGGAACTGTCACAGCTCTATTCCTTATAGTGACAACCAGCTATTTTCCATCCCCTCCTGTGCGAATGCAATCAGATTCTTTTAACACAGATTAAGCAAACTTAGAACACACAATCATGTCAGGGACTTTTTTTTTTACCCTGGGACACATTCTGCTCTTGACAGTTTTATTTATCCTTATGGTATTTCAGGAAAATACCCTTTTTTTGAAAATCCTAAAGAGGATTATATATGAATTGCCACAATCAGTAGCTTGGGATTTCCACATAAAGATGAATTTGTGTCTACCTATTTTTGGGTAGCTTGAAACATGCAAGGCTTTTTACTACAGAAAATATGTGATGGTAAGGAGCTTAGGCAAATATGAAGTTCACTGAAAGATGAGGTGAATCATAGCATCAGTCCTCTGTTGATTCAACTGAAAGTGTTCTAATAGCTGAAGTGTACGTTGATATGAAGTCACTCTCATTTACCAACATTTGCAACACATGGACATTAGCTAGCAAGTCTTAATTTAAAAAAAAAAAAAAAAAAGGGATCGCCCAGAGTGATTTGTCTTTTGAAATGTTTGACCTATTTTCTTATCTCATAGCTGTGTTTAGCTTAGTGTTGAAATACAAAGTCTGCACCATTGAGTTGTGACTACTCTGTAATTTAGCTTCCCTGAACAGCTAACTCAGTATCTACTTGAAACATTTAAAGTTTAATGATAAGGGAGAAAGGCTCCAAAGAGTCTTTTTCAGTAGCTGGAATCATGGTCCAATTTCCTCTGTCCTTGATGAAGAATGAGAGTCTTTCCTCAGTGTTTCAGCCACTGAATCATGGAATCCTGGAATGTTTGCTTTGGAAAGGACCTTCAAAATCATCTAGTTCCTACCCAACTGCCATGGGGTACCTTCCACTAGACACTGTTATTCATGTATTTCTTCATTCTCTACATTAATGCACTGTTGAATGCCATTCACTGTGTAATTTCTTACATGTTCTGATCAATGCTAAAATGTTAAGGACACTTGAACTCAAAACCAGGTTTAACAAAAAAACATGGCTAGTAATCACAATTGACAAAGAATGGGAATTCTCTCCCAGTCTCTACTAAAACACACACATCTTTTATGGATATTTCAAAAAAACCTTTTGCCCCCTGGTGATCCAAGTCAAAATATTCCAGAAATCCAAATGCAGCTCTACCAGCAAAGAACAAGTGTCCCATAACATTAGTTATATGACATTAATCTTGATATCTTTATCACTAAGCAGAAACGTACCAGATTTGAGTCTATATCCGCAGTGTGATTCTCTTAAACCTTGGAGGTGGGAGAAGTGAGATATAGGAAGTTAAGGGCATTTTAGATGACATTTTTAAAGAAAGAAAAGAAGAATCATTCTAATTTATTTAATGAGTTGGGATATTTCAAAATAATTCCTTATTGTTCCACATTTTCAGGAAATCTAAAGGGAAATTCAGACTTAAAAAAAATATTCTGTTCAATCCAGTACAGAATATGAGCCTATTTCTTTCTTATTATTATTAATAAAAGTGATAGCAAGCGAGTTTTAATGAATTAACAAGAGATTATTGAAAACATTTTTATAACTAACAGGTTTAATAGCTTTTTTTCCCTCGTCTTTTTAAAATCAAGGAGCTTTCAAAATCTACAAAAACACATAAAATATTTCTGTTGGCCTGACCCTATTAAACAGCAAAAGCAAAGAAAAAAAACTTATAGCCAGACAAAATCCATACAATTCTTCCTGTAAATTAAATACTTTTCTTTACTGAATTTTGCAATACAAACTAATTTTCATTGATGGATATGTGTCATTATGTGAAAATATCAAGTTAATTTGTATTAATTCTTTCCACTGTGACACAAAATTTCAAGCAGTATGTACTCTAGTGTTTCTAACATATAGACAGTGCAATGACCACAAAAATATTAGGAAAGCAAAAAAAAAATAAATATAATCTTGCAAATAGCATTTTTCTCTCTTTTTTTTCTTTTTTTCTTTATTTCTTTCTTTTTAGCAGACAAGTCAATTAATATACTTGTTAAAGAATCCTTCCAAAAGAGAAATAGGTCCACTTTAGGATAACTGTGATACAGAAAGTCAGAATCTTGAGAGTTTTTCCCTTTTTTCATTCGCATCTGTGAGGGATATTCCCTTACTCCGTATGCTCCCACCACACACACAGACACACCTCAATTCGTGTGAATATTGAAAACCAGCATCTAAAAAATCTGAAATGATTTACTGTAGTTTTGCTTGAGATAATCCTGTGTTTTTCAGGTGTTCTGACTGATGGGAATTACAGGTTGGGTTGGTCACCATCCCTTTTTTTCTTCTAAACTAGCTAATAATCTAATGATTCACCCAAGAAGGCTGCAGCAACTAAACCAGAGCTTGCCCTAGTCAGTACACACCTCAGGCTACCACAGATTAGTGCTGATCTGGCCCAAACCCCGTGTTTCATTTGGAGCAGTGCTCTCCCCTTCCTTGGGCATCAATAGAGATTATGCTGCATCAGTTTGCTCAGGAGCTATGTAACAGATCAATCGGCCTTATAATGGTATATTGAGGTACAAAAATAATGTAGAAGAGAGAAGGAAACACTCTGTTGTTTGGGGACTGCCACCTGAACCATGCTCCTTTGCACTTTAACAAATGAGGGGAAAAAAAAAGAAAAAAATATTTAACTTGATGAGGAAAATATCTTTTGGTGGTCAGTTCACAAAAATTTAAGGTTTCTGTACTCCTGAGGGATTGGCACTTCCATTCACACTGTAAAGGATCTTAAGAACAATTTGTCTCCTTGATATCATGACATTGATCATCACACCAGCTTTCAAATTCACTTTCAGGATGTTTAAAGCCAAATGGGAAATGTGAGTACTCCTCAGAAAGAATCTGTCTCACCAGTTGCAACAGTCAAGCTCAAAAACAGCCTCAAGATCAGCAACCTGGTTCCATGTGCACATAACAATAATTTAACTAATGGGACATTAGAAAGTATTTCTCATGAAATTGTCATTCCATGGTCAGACTTCATTTACTGCTGTGAAACAATTCAAGGTCCTTGGAATGACTGAGGCTGCCACCCACCCCTGATCCTGGGAAGGTGGGTATTTGTGCATGTGTGCTGGGGAGTGAGAGAGATGGCTGCAGAGAACATAATCAGAGGAACCCAGGGAATCATCAAAGTTGGAAGTGATTAGACAAACCCTGGGTTTAACATTTTCATCCTTTCCTGTACATCTTTCAGATTTGTTCCAGTATCAGAAAGAGCAGCAATGTATTTATCTCAATCCCCAATGCTACATGGCACTGCCAACATTATCTCTACGTCCTCTGATAATTCGTCATCTACTGTCCCTGGGAAATCTGATCCCTGATTTTAGACAAACCTCTGTTTCCTTCACTTGTAAATACAAACCTCAGCCTAAGAAGAAATCTCCTGCTTTGCAGTCCATATGGCTCTAATTCGTGGCTAGCATTATGAAGATTATAATGATTTTTCTTTTGTCTCTACTCAGCTAATACACTAGTGATTGGGGAGAAAACAGAATATTTTAGTTGAGATCCTCTATGTTGTTTGACACTCTGTGGTTGCTTCTATTTTTCATTCAGCTTCAGATTCTTGGGGAGAACTAAACCCAGCGCAGCCTTTGATCTTTTTAACTGGTTTCCTCAGTGGATGAAGCAGCCTCATAAAAAGGGCACAAGCCCTTTCTAGATGATAACATGATGTACATTTTCTATCTCATTCAACACCAGGGTGTTTGCAAAAAGCTCACCATCAGTATTCCAGCCTGTTTTTATGTGGGTCTCTATTATCTACAAAAAACACTTCCTGAGCTGCTTTCTCAGAAGGTCCATATTAATTTGCTATGATCATTTCATTTTCTACGCTTTCCTTCACCTCACATTAGTTTCTGCTGAGGCAAGCAAACTGTATGTGCTATTTTTTTCTGCAAGGAAAAGAGGTCTTTTTCGTTCCTTACTGTGACACATGTACTCTTATTTTTCTTTTTTTTTCTTTTTCATTGTGCATTTAAATTTCATGCCTTAGTATTTTAATATTCTTATCAGACTCTTTATTTTACAAAGTCCTGGTTTTGCCATGCAGATTGCCTGGTGTAAAGTCTTACTACTTGTTCTGAGTAGAGTAATTTTGCTTTCTTCATTAGGTACTTTTGGTTTAGGCAATACAGTTTCATGCTATTCCTTTGAATTTGTGACGAAAATATTTATTAGAAGAGGTATTTCTGCTCTCCTAGGTCCATTCTTCATCTTAAGACTATGTGTCTTCACATCCTATTCCTTTTCAAGGCTTTTTTTCTGGTACTACCCTCTTAAGAAATGTGTTTTAAAAGTTCAGTGGTTTCAAGAAAGAGAAATTAACCAGATAATCGTTCTATTTTCATTGCATGCAAATCTGCAGATACACATTATGATAATTTAACATTTTTATCTTTGGTATTTCATTAGATGAGCAGCATATTCAGATATTACTTTTTCTCGATATTAAATTTCACATATTGTTTATCAAGGTTGTTTTCCTATCAATTACTTCTACTCAGAACAATCAGAAATAATAAAGTTAACCCATGTTTATACTCTAAAAGCTGGATAAAGCCACAGTATTCATGAAGACTGCCTACTAGTTAATTTCACTAACCACTTGAAAAAGAAAATTTGATCTCCTTAAGTTCTTGGTTATCCTCTCTATATGTGTGTTGGAACCTGTTTCACTATTCCATAAAAAAAAAATGCTTGTTTAGCCCAAAATAGAATAAAGACCTTAAAAAGTAAATATAAATTAAAAATATGGGAGGAAGAGTACTTTCTTCTTCAAAATAAAGTACTCAATTTTTCTTATTAAATTATCTGACATAGGGTAATCTTGCATTGACATTTGTTCAATTACTTTTTGAAATGGAAAATGCTATTTGCTTCAACCATCTCAAATAAAAGCGGCAGGTCCACAGCTTTTTCTTTTGCCACCACAAAACATAAACAACAACAAAAAAATCGATTACTCCAGCCCTTTTCTGTGAAAGGTTTCAATTTCTATGAATCACCTTTTTCTGATGAAAAAGTGTTTTGTTGAAAAATTTGCACCCCACTCTGTTTACTGTAGTGGCTTAGTTCTGGATGAATGCTTCCAGCAATCAGGATGGTAGAGCAGAATATAATCTTCAGGGCTATTGACTACTTGTTGAAGGCCAAAGAGAAGTTAACAATAAAACCTGCTGCAATGTACATTTAAGCCAGTCAGAGCAGAGAGAGGCTTATGGCAGGCCTCGAGTGGATGGAGACTTCTATTTAGCTCACCTAGCAGGTCTGCTGCAGACTGCTGTTTGAAAGCCTGTTTGCAACTAAAGCCTGAAAGATCCATCCTATTTCATGCAGGATGCTTAGTTTCATCATCCTTGTAAGCCCACGGGAGCTGGGGGTGCTGAAAACAGTGCTCCAGATGTGCTTGTACCCCTGAAGATCCCAGTGTCACATCAAATTCAGCAGAAGGAATACTTAGTTTTAAAACCTCATATTAGGTTCAGAACCCAAGCCTAGCTGTGAAGCACCGGATTGGGAAAACTTAGAGTTCTTTCATCATAACTCTCCAGCAGTGTAAAGTCTAATAAAGAAATAAGCAGATAAACAAGTAAATATTTTCTTAAATGCTAACAAGTTAAAAAACAAACACAGGTCAGGAAGGTAAGACCAGTAAGCATTCAGGTGTTTGGACTGAACTTTTATTACAGAAGAAGAATAATATTTTTCCTTTAAAAAAGAACAAAAAAACCCCAAACATTAAATATCCCAGAGTAGCAAAATAAACCCCAAAGTGGTACAAAGTAGAGTGACCACCCTTCAACCAATCACTCTGGCAACACACAAAATTTCCTTTTGTTGCTCACTTAGCACTGTCATTTAGTCCTAATCATGAAAGTCCGTTTCAGGAGAATGGACATAGTTCATCATGAAAAGAAAGAAAAAAGGCTAGAGCAAGGGGAAAGTCAGTTCTAGTTATTATTTATCATTACAGTCCCTAATCCACTAAGCATCTTTTCTATTAATCTCATTTTAAGACTTTCTCCCGCTCCATCTTCCCCACTGGAAACACCCCAAAGAGTACATGAGAAAAAAAAGGTAGAAAAGAAAAATAGAACAATTACATGAACCAGACAAAATTACTAGAGTAGCCAAAAATAGACATGAGGATTTCAGAGTGTCCCATTTTCACTCGTGACGCAGTCAATTGTATACTAATCTGAGTCGCCATGGATGTCCTTTGTAAAGAAAGTACATTAGATGCATAAAAGCCTTTTCTTGTTTTGTTTCACATTCCTGCCTGAGGAAAGTTCTGCAGGGGACATCTGCTTATGATTCATCATATTTTTAGCTGCCCATCTTTTACATCTGAGAGAAGCTGCAATTAAAGTCTGTATCCTATAGAGAGCATTAGCAGCAGCCAAGGTGGCAACGGGGCTTCCTGGTTTAGGAGAGGAATGCAAATCACTTTCAGACATGTAAATAAAATAATTTAGAGCAATAATGAAGAGAAATGGTACTGATTGAAGAGGTCACAATGAGCCTCAGAGGCCAGCACAGGCTACTCAAATTTAGTTTGTGTATTAACACTAGAAACCCTTGCACAGAGCATTAGTACGAGCATTCTCCTCCTTTTTTCACATTTTTCCTGTGGCATGAGCTGCCTTCCCTTTAGCTTCTGACAGTCCAATCATCACTGACAATGGAGTATCAGAATTTCCCTCTGTTTATGTTGTGAAGGACTTCATCAGCTGTAAGTAAACATTGTCTCCAAGTCAGGAACAGCTCACCAAGTGTGCATTTAAAACTATTTACACGCTCGCTGTCTAAGAAATGAGCCTTCTAGCAGCCACTTTGCACACAGAACTTCTCCAGCTCCTACAGAGACATTTTTGAAGGAATATAGAGATGACAGAGGTATCAAAAGGCTGAACAATCAAACACTTGCTGCCACCTCACCAAACCTCTGCTTACATTTTTTTCTTCTGGTTTCTGATATTAAATATATAAAAATGGATGGAGTGTCTGAATCACTTCAGTCGTTCACATATCAGGGCTCATGAAGAGTTTGGTGAAATAACTGCACTTTATTTTCTTTGGGACCTGAATGTGAATGCATGATAACCAACCTACAAACTGAGTTACCAAAAGAGTTATTAAGCGTAGCATTTACATTATACAAGTATGGGCACTGCTATTGACAACCTGCAAAGTTAAGAGTGTCCTGACTGAAAATCTTGAAAACTAAATACCTGAAAGGAATTGAACCTCCATCCTTAAAAACCTTCTTGTTTTTGACACTAACAATTGATTTTTCTTTTTAGTTATTTTTGTATTTTTTTTTATTTACAACATGAATACACGATATGTATACTTTGGCCGAAAACTGTAAAAGTTGTTCATTGATTAATGAACTATTGAGAAGTTGTTGTTTAATTCCTTTTTTAAAAAATATTAGATACAAAGATATTAATGTGCTCACCTAACACTGGAATATGGGACATTTACTGTTTTATGTAATATGATTTATTTTGTAATACTACTTCCTTTGTCTCAGAAGTCTCAAAATGAGTTTCTCAATCGCTTTTGGATCCACTAAGTACTTCTATAATGTAAATAATAGTAAATAGATTTATTTTTTTCTCCTGTCAAGACAATCTAATTTGGACTCTTCCATCACACTTATCACTGGGGTACCTGACAAGTTGTCCAGTTGCTTTTCAAATTCTTGACAAAGAATCCTAATTTAACCCAGAAGAAAACTAGCTTGACTCCCATTAATGTCATTGAAAGGTGGGGATGCTCACACCAAAATAGAATTAGGTATAAAATGCCCAGAAGTCATATCCTTTATTTCAAACAGTAGGATTTCTTTACATTTGATAAAAGGTAGAAAATACTAGAAAAGCATTCCTCTTCTGTTTATCATGATCTTGATGATCCTTTGTAATCCTGGAAAAAGGGTGGATATGTTTTTTCTTGAGCAGAAGAAATTCAGGTTTGTATTTTAATGTCCTTAAAGTTCTATTTTAATTATGGGAAAATAATTTGAGGGAGATTGGTAATAGGCAAAACTTTGAGACCTTTTGTTCTTTAGTGCAGTGAAGGAAACCTCATTAGACTGGATTTTCTTAGTTAGCAGGGCTTCAGGGTTAATGAGCTGTGAGTGATAATATATAGTAGTAATCCCTCATGACTGTAACAAGTTGTATTTTATAAACTTCTTAATCTCAGTGGTGAAAGAGATGTGGGGTATGGGAAAGAGAAAAATCTAATTTGCAGGGCTCAGGGAAATTCCAGTCATTTTACTCCCTGTGTGGAAGTTATTTGGAAAAAAAACGTACAGATACCACATGGGCAAAGGATAGGATTATTACCTTTATAGTTACCTAAATGTCCCCAGAATGACATGTCTAAGCATTTTCTGAACAACCTTTCTAGACAGAGAAAGTTAGTTACATCTGGAAAAGAGAAAGCCAAGAGAATCTTTCTGGTGGAGACCAGAGAGAAACTATTCATTTTATGAGCTGGGGATAAGGTTTAGAGATACTAAAAAAAAATCCATCATTAAAAAAAGCAAAAAATAACAGAGAATAGATATGCAATTGTTACTGCAAACTCTCCTGGAAGAGGCCTGATAAGTGGAAAAGTTGTCATTCTACTAAAACACCTCAAAACACCACATAAGTACTACCTTCAGCCACCAAGAAAAAAAACCTGTGCTTTCCACACCTACCTGGAAGACTCTGTGTTCTGCTCATGGTGTCAATGAATTTTTCTGTACTGGGTTAGCTTTCTTTCCTTAGAACACTCTACCAGAAAATTACAGATTTTGCCAGGAAAAGAAATGTAAAAAAACTACTTTAAGAAGAAATTAAAAACCGTGTCTCTTCTTACCGGTTAGTCTATTTTGTGAATAAATTCATCAGCTTCCTTCAGTCAAGGGGATGAGGGCCCCAGTTAAATAAAGGAAATTAAGTTCCCACGCAAGAACTGGTCACCAGCAAAAATCTTGGGACATTCTGGTATTCTTTTCTGGGGTTTGAGACAAAAGAGTGTACTTCAGTCTGCCTGTATTATAAGATTTATATTGTCAAAGAGAAAAATTTAGATAAATTTGAAATATAAATATTTTGATGAGAAATATTTGTTTTATTTGCATGTGCCCTGGAGTTTATTTAACTTTTTCTCTAAAGCAACACTATGTACAAATATTTATATTTTCCTACAATTGCTTATTAACAAGACCCCTCTGGAAGATTCTATAAATATCAGTAGTGCTATTTGAGAAACTTCAGAAATTTTTTCCATACTTAAGACATGAGCTATCTCAGGTGCCACTGTTTAACATTCGTGAGAGATAATTGTGTAATAATTTTAGCTTTTCAGTGAACTGTTGCAAACACTAATCCTTGCTATGCCCAAATGAGTACAATAACCTGTATTAATCTTGAATTGGTGCGAGTTACTGTGATGCCATTGACTAGGACTGGTTGGGTTTTTTCTTTTCTCCCTTTTAAAGAGGAAATCAGGTTTTTTGGTATTTAGATGTTAAAAAGATCTGCTTTCTGGAGAAAAGTAGTTTTGAAGGAAGCAATTCAAGAACATATTGAGTAAACTTAAAAATAGATCTTTTACTTCTGATAATTCACTACAGTTTCTAGGGGAATTTTTCATCAGGTGCTGCACCTTCCCTTATGAGCTAAGTTCTTCAGCTGTATTTCACCCTTCAGGATGTGCTCTTGAAATAGCAGTAGATGTTTAAACAAAGGCATTTTGATGCTTTGTTTAAAACTTAAAAAAAAAAAAAAAAAAAA
>VZRM01001887.1:89279-105584 GCA_013397955.1 Grantiella picta | reverse complement strand
AAATATCACAGGATGTTTTTAATGAAATACCTGATCAAAGTTTTCTAAATGCAGGTTGTGATTGTTTTGTTGGCCACTGATTTACCACTAGTCACTTCCTTTGGAGGACTTCACCAAGACTATAAACATGAGACTTTTCATGGAAGGGGTTTAATTCTTTTGCTTGTATGGGAACAATGAGTCAGGTAAATTTTTGAAGCAACTCAGAAGTGCTGGGGAGGGGGAAGGGGAGGGAGTGCACAGCCGGCCTGGCCTCCCTGGCTGGCAAGAAAAATGAAGGGCAGATGAGAATGTTTTTGTTAATTGTGGGCAATCAACATGTAACATCAAACATTGTCAGCTGCCCAAAGATAATGATTGTGTTTTGAGTAATATCTTCACAGGCAAAGAATCCTCCCCAGTGACTGTTACACCCCAATTAGCAGCAAACCACATCCCACTTCAGCAGAACTGCTGCTCAAGTCAACTCCAATTCCAGCCTATTGTCAACAAAAGGGTTGCTGCCTGCAATGGGAAGGAACCATCCATCTGCCTGGAGAAATTTCCACCAATGTATATGAACTCAAATGATTTCATTTTTTATTTTGAAATCCCCTTAATTACAGTTCATTCCTATGGGTTCAAACCAATAGATTTAACTGCGTAAAATTTTGTTTGTATTTTAAAAACTGCTTCATTTTCCTTTTGTATAAACAGAAAGGGGGAAATGTAGCAATGTGGTCCTGCAAAATTCCATGTGGTTTTTCCTTTGTTCCCCTGCTCTGTATGTTATTGGCTGTTTTTGAAACATGCACCCTGCTTTATCAGCAATCTATTGGTATGTTCCCCCGCCTGTCTTCCATTCAGTCCTCCTGGGATTGGCCCCCCTGGGGCCAATCCCTCCCCCTTCCTCTTCCCTTATGAGCAGATGCCAACATAAGCGTTGGGGTAACTATCTCTGAGCTGCCAGCCCCTCCGACCTACCCCCGCTTTCCTCCCCCTTCTCCTTCCCTGCTACCGCCCCCGAAGACCCTAATAAACAACCCTGACAGACTGGAGATTGTGTCCAGTACGTTTCTTTGGCTCACCTCATGTTTCCTGCTGAATTTCTGTGGCCGGAGACTCATGTCACGCTAAGCGCACCCTGAGGCCGCCCCGCCGGACTTTCATGGCGATATGCACCGCGGTGGGCTTGTTTTGTGAGGTTGCCGCTTCCTGACATCCTCCTGCAGAGAGAAATGTCAAGTTTTGTTTTATTTTGAGAATTAATTTGAAAATATTTCATACCATCTGAAGGAAGACGAAAAGAAGACAACCCTTTTGCTTGGTATACTTTGGAGGAAAGCATAACATTTTTCCTAAATTAAAGTGCAAATAACAATGCAGCAACACTAAATAGAATATTTGTTGTATAGAGATATAAATATGTATAAGTGTGTGTGTATATATATAAATAAATATATTGTAAAGTAATTTGCTTGTACTTTGAAATAAGAGCCTGGAAGGTGAAATAGCTTTTTATTATTTGAACTGGTTTAAGATTTTAAGACTTCAATTTGTATTTGACAAATCATTTTACAAGAGGAAGCAACAGCATTGCCATATTAACAATAAATTAAGCAACTTTGCTAAATTCTGTAAGCATAATAGATGAGGACAGGACTCTTGTTGGTGTTGGTAGACTCTGAATTAAGGCTGTGGCAAGAACAATTACTCTCATGGTGTCCTATTCAAGTAAACAATGTAAGCAAGAGGTTCTGTATAGATTGGAGCATATGTTTTAAGTTAAAGACATGCTGAAATGTTGTCCTGAACAGAGATGTTTCCCTAAAGTAAGGCTATGGGCTAGCTGCCCAGTTTGCAATATAATTTGAAGAGAGAGAGTGAAGTCATACAGGGGAAGAGTATAAGGAAAAACAGGCTGGGAAATGCAAAACATACAAGGCCAGAGAGGTACCATTGTTTGTACTAAAAGATTGAAATGCCTTGGAACAAAACTCTTGAAATAAATTTGGAAATATAGTGTAATATTACCACAGAGTCATACTGTCAGTAGCAAGAGTGTTGGAGAGGGTGGAAAAAGAAAGGAGAAAGAGAGAAAATAACTGAGTGGTAATATTTTAAAGGGTAACCAATGCTCACTAGCAGCTGCAGTAAGACATTAAGTAATAGAGCACACTAATGTTAACAGCTCTCTTGGTAAGAGTGGTAAATGAAATAAACCTCAGCATTTGGTGTATCATTAATCTATAGTGAGTAATGGCACTGGTAGTGTAAGGAGATTAAAAAGGGCATTGTAAACATTTGTGGCTGTATAATATACAAATTAAAAATGTGTGAACGCTTGCAGCTGCATAATCTACAAATTAAAAAGTGTAATAGCATAGCATTAATTACTGGCTGATCAATTCGCCCATAATTGCTGGCATGTAGATGAACAATTACAGGTCCGAAATGTTATTTGAGAAAGAGACATTGACCTTGGAACCATAAGAAATGATAATATGTTATAAGGTAATACCAGCTTGTGTCAAAATCCTCTATCAAACTATGCTCTTGCAGGCTAGTTTGCTAGCAGCCCTAATCATACTTTTCTCTGTATGTTATTGTGACTGAAGGAGACCATTTCCTGCCTGAGTAACAGAAATATCTGACTGCTCAGTATTTCCTGTAGCCACCGTGTATTGATGCTTATGTGCACAGGGCAGATTTGATGGCCTTCTTTGGTGGGGCTACAGCATGGTGGACAAGAAAAGAGCAACTGACCTCACCTACCTGGACTTGTGCAAAACATCTGTCAGTGCCCTGCACAACATCCTTGTCTGTAAACAGGAGAGATAAAATTTGGTGTGGGTAAGTCACTACCTTGAAGGTCACACTCAGAGGGTAGTGGTGGTCAGTGGCTCAATGTCCAAATGGAGACCAGACGTGAGTGGTTTTCCTCAGGGGTTGGTGTTGAGACCAGAGCAGTTCAATATCTTTTTCAACGTGGTGAACAGTGGAGGAAGGTGAATTTTTGGGTATGTAATGACAAGTCTCTGCTCTGTATAAGACAAAGGGGTGAATAATCACCACCAGCAGGATTTTGAAGCCAGTGAGAGCCCAATCCTGTGAGATGGGATTGTGTTTTTTATTGTGGCAATGTTAAACACAACTTACACAACTTAATCATAGAAGTCCTCTCTCCTCCCCCAGAGAAGGTCCTCGAGGTTTTCATCCCTTCTGAAGGGGCATAACTGGCTCAGCTGTGCTGACACATGACACAGCTGTCATGACTTAAAAGGTGTCAAAACCCATGAAAGAATCCCAAAGCACCCCCAGACTCATTTCTGGGGCCTTCCAACAGAGGTACCTATGCATTTTCACACAGCCTGAGTATATTTTAGCCAGTCATATTTTAGGTTCTGGGGACTTTTTCCCACATTCTTGACAGATTAAGACAGCAACTATCCCTTCAAAACCATCACTTCAACCAATGGATATCCAAATTGCAACAATCAAGTCTCATTGTGATACACATGGGTGCTGATATGTTTGCACTCCCTTCCTTCCTTCCTCCCTTCCTTCCTTCCTCCCTTCCTTCCTTCCTCCCTTCCTTCCTTCCTCCCTTCCTTCCTTCCTCCCTTCCTTCCTTCCTCCCTTCCTTCCTTCCTTCTCCCTCCCTCCCTCCTTCCCAGCCTTCCTGCCTTCCTCCCTTCCCCTTCCTATGTCCCCCCTTCTCTTTCCGTTTCCCTTTCCCTTTCCTCCTTGCCTCCTTGCCTACTTTCATTTCCCTTATACAATTTCTTAAATAATATCTTTATACTTTCATATCGCTATATTACTACAGGTAATACTAATAATCAAAATGCTTACATACCTGCCATCCAATGCAACCACCTAAAATAAATCCCACATTTATATATTTACAAACACTGACCAGTAAGCGTAGTTTCACTCTAATCTGCTCCAAGATAGCTATTAACAAGAGCCTGTGTTACCCTTGCCTTCAGGGGCAGGTCATAACTAGAGCAGCCCTGAGGAGAGAATGAACCTAGAAAAGCTGCAACAGGTAAGAAATTTTTAAACTAAAGGTAGAAGGAGACAGATTTGTATGATAAAGTCTTGGATGGAAGACTGGAGGTATGGCTAACCTAAGACCAAAGATGGGAAGCAATAAAAGAAGACTAGTTTTGAAAAGAGAGAGGAGATAATTAAATCTTTTCATGTGTAGGCACTAGTTATATCATCCTTAATTACATACTGCTTTTCTACTAGAGGCAAAAACCACAGTGGTTTGTAGATAGATGTTATTGCATAATTAAGAGCAGACAAATCTGACATTTCCTTGCTTTAGTTGCAACAGTAATAACTTTTCTAATGTACTGCATAAAATTTATATACAACATTTAGGCCATGATTCTGCACATTATGTCCTCTTGCTAATTACTTAAATAACTCCACTCATTTTAATGTAACTTCCATATATTTAAATTCAATCCTATGTACATGCAGAAGGTTGCATTGGTCCTCATCCCAGTCCAGAGACATTAGTAGTTTTATTCATTTGGGCACAATTTAATCTTCCTGTACCTCCCTACATGCAGTCTCCTTTGATTATATTGTTCAGTTCCCATATATGTACTTCCTGCATTATTTTTTCTTTCATGACATTATGTAAAATCTCAGAGTCTGTGCAAGAGAAGAACACCAACTGGTTATTGACAATAGCAGAGTACATTTGGAGCACTGTTTCTCTCAAAAGAAAGTTTAGTATCAGGTTCAGTAGAAATCCCCTAAGTCCTCTTTCAGCTGAAAGCATGTGACCCCAATGCTCTGCTCTATGGACTGGCTCTCCAAAGAGTACAAAATCAAATTCAAGATCTTAGGCCTGATAGTCACTGCACTCCATGGCTTCTGCAGAGTTTATCTGAGAAATTACGTCTTCCTGTGCAACACTGACTGTCTATAACAAAAACCAGTAACTCGGACCCTGGGAGTAAGACCTGAAAGTGCTAAATGTATCTGCCTGGAGAGTCTCAAACCGCATCACTAAGGCCAAGAAATGCAACTTTTCCAGCCAAAGTATAAAGGAAGAAAAGCAAAAATATCCCTCAGCCTCACCGACTTTATGTAGTTTAGTTCTCTTTTCTTTGGCAGAGATAATCTGCAAAGGGTCTGAGACACTGGCATGAGACTGGAACTTGTAGAAGTTCACATTTTGTGTACTTTTTCCACCAAGACTTTTAATTTCTTTAAATAAACTTGCTTATTCAGATCATCCATTGAAAAGAGGAGGTGGTCATTCACTGGAAAATCTAGTTCACCCTCATTAAGTGGTGGGAAGATTTGCGTCTTTCCCGGCTGCAAACCACAGTTCATGTCATTTTCCTGCATGTGTTCTCTGTGTTGTTGGTGGACACTGATGTCATGGACCCCAGGGGTGTGCATATGGAAATCCTTAGGTATAATTAGGACCACTTTTATACAATTCACATATATATTTACCTTGTATTGACCTGTGATTCTACGTTGCATTCAAACTCATTAAATATTGTGTATCTTATATATGAGGTATATTATTTCTTGTCTCTGTTCTTTTTTTGAAATATGATTTGGCATATAACAACGTGTCATTTTTGGGAAAAATATTTTCCTCAGGATGAAAAGAAAGGTAAAAGAAGATTTCACACTTTTTATTTATAACTTGGTTTAGTGTTTGGGTATTTTTTCTGAGAAAATGTGAAGTTTTTTTTAATGAAAAAGAAAGATTTTACAAAAGAGATATTGATTTTGGTTAGTGAACAATAATAATAAAACAATAGAAAGCCCCAACCTGAAATACGTTGATAAAAATACCTATCTTAGGGAAATATTTTTAATTTATGTTTTCAATTGTTTTCAACGATTCTATCAGAAGTTAGAAATTTGGGGTTTTTTTCCTACTAGCTTTAAGTTCATTGCTTTGTTCTTTACAGAACTATTCCTATTTTATGGGAATAGTTTTGTGAAGGCAGTTCAGAAGCCCAGACTGAACCGAAGATGTACGTTAATGCTAAAACAAAGTAATAAGTAACCTTGGGTTATCCATGAATGTCAAAAACCCTAAAGTCAAAGGAGAGAAAATATGAAATATAATCAGACCTTTTGACCACTGATGGTGACTTTTAAATGATTCAGGTTTTGGACAGTCAGTTTGATCTACATTGTACAACCCTGTGTTTATGAAATACAAAAAGTCCACTCACTGAAAAACTGTCCTTTCTGCCCCTAAAGGTACATCAAATTATATTGTGTTGGGTGGATGGTTTTCTTTTAAGATATAAAGGTACAAGCCAGTCTGAAACGTATATGTATGTATGTATGTATGTATGTATTTGTGTGTGTGTGTATATATATATATATATATACACATATATACGTATATACACTTATCTAGCTATCTATACATACAGATATATACACACAAACATATATAAAGAAATAAGAACAGCCTGAAGTTTCTGAAAAAGTTGCTTTTTCAGAAATCCTGACCTCATATCTTGTATGATAAGCAATTATATTCACTACATCAACAATTAGGATTTAGTGGTGGCTTTCTTTTCATAACGTTACAATTGATAGAAGAAAGGGTATTTTGGGATGAGAATGCTTGATGGAAAAAAATGTTGCTTTTAAAGATGATGCTCTCATAGTCACTAAAACCTTCTCTGTGATGTACCTGGGCTATGCAGGGTACCCAGAATAGACAGAATAATAGAGAGGGAGAAATATCTTAACGAGTCTGCTGTGGTTGTGTGTTTAACTCACTTGAAAATATATAAGACCACTATATAATAAGATCAGATCCTTCATCTCTTCTTGAGCAGAATATCTTTGGAAAAACAGTGAGTCCATTTTTAATCTTCCTCCTTTGGGATTCATTCATCATCAAGAAACAAGAAAGAATTTCAACAACAATAATAATGGCAACAGGTAATTTTGGTTTCATTCACCACTTTTACAAAAGAAAGTTATTGTCTTCTGAAGGACTATGAAATGTTAGATTTTTCATGTAAGTCTTCCTACTAAGAAAGGGAAGATGATTATGAAATGCCAATGATACAATAAATAAACAATCCTTGTTTATTCTTAATTGAACTTTTTTTCTGTTCATATTTCCAGTGTTATTCATAAAACGCTTCACACATCGGTTTCAGGTTGAATGTCTAATGGTTCAGGTAAAAAACCCTCACTTTATTTTATATCTGAAATTATACTTATAATTATGTCCTTTTTTTTTAATATCTTCGTTACCAGATTGGACTGATTCACTCTCTAAAATTACTGCAAGACGTTCCCAATCCCCATATCACCTGGAAATCATCAGTCCCATCGAAATGATCCAAATCTTAGCCCATCATAATTTTTGACTTTGTGTTATCTGATGTGTCCTCACCGCAGAGCTGTGACAGTGATAGGTACCCCTCACCCTCAAGGGCTGCACTTTAACCACAAAGCGTTTTCCCATCAATGTTGGTTCGTGTTTCAGGGAAGTGATGGCTCATGATGTGTCTAATGGGAAAGAAGAAATTTGAAGAGAAGAGAGTCTTTTGGTCAAAATCATTAAGAAAGTCCTTGTGGAGCAAGCCACACAGAAGATTGTTGGTGGTTATGTGGTAACCAGCTGATTTTACAACTCCCTTTACATATAAGTACATTGAGCCTCTGCTTTAAAAAGGGAAATAAGGGTGGAAAAAAGTACATTTGGCTTCTCAACATGAGGCAAGACTTCTCTTTCACAGCATTTGTATGTCCTGCTATGAGAATGAAGAGAAAATAATAAAAGAGCTAAGACCAGATGCAGACCTTACCCAATGCAATCTTTGTGACAGGCAGTTTATGCAGTGGTAAGGAGTGTTTCTTTCCAATATTTAACAAATGTTTCCATGACACTGATGTCTATTGTACTGTGTTTATATTTATTGCATTCTGGAATGGTTATCCTGTTTTATACATTGATGGCTTTTAGATGGATTGAAATTTTATATAAATTCTCTTCTTTCATGAGCTGGGGATGAACGGGAGAGGAGGGAACGAACAGTGTTGTTGAGGTGTTTCATAACCTTCAGGGAAATGTATAAAAAATATTTAGACTCCAATATTGGTCACAGAATATGTGTGCAGACTTTAAAATAAAAACACAAGGAAACAGAGATTCCAAAATAGAAATAATTAGTTCTTTCTTCACTGGTATCTTTTTTCAGCCACATCCTTTGAAATAAGTGATAACAAAGGTCTGAAGTCAGGAGGACTTGTGAGGTGCACAGAGAGAGTAACATCACACTCTACTGTATCAGTTGCTCAGCCAGAGGTGTACAACACTGGGATGCTTTCAAGGAACAAATAAGCCAGGTGGGATATTTTGTTTGCACCTTTGTTTATCAAAACCTGAAGGGATTATTTCTAAAAAGAGGCTTTTTGAGGGTCAAATGGCCATGACATCTACCTCTATGATCTTTCCAATGCTCACTGCAGGAGAGGATGTGTGGCATGGAAATGGCCCTGAGACATAGCAGGACAGCTTTTGGTGGTTTAATGGTCCAAAATATCTAAATACAGACTAATTATAAAAGCTTTCAAACAGAATGCTGGTGTAAGGCACTGCTTCACAAAGGATACCAACCTTGCATCATATTCCTAGCATAATACATACCACATATTTAATTTATTCTTCTTTTTTTTTTTTTAATCTGAATTGAACCTTAGGGGTCATATCAGTCTTAAAGTTCTTAGCATCCAGAGGCAGAGCTGAATTTTCAAAATATTGAAACTCCCATCACTAAAACAAAGTTGTTTTAAAAATATGGAACTCACACTGTAAAAGCTTATATCAACATTCCCCCCACCTCCCCTGTGAAGTGTGGCTTAGAAATAACAGCTGGTGCATTAGAAAAGAGAAATACAGTAAAATGAATAAAATATACTCTCATTCACAATTTCCTAGAGGCTCCTTGGTTGTTAATTGAAACTTTTGTCTACTTTATTGAACAATAAAAGTGACAGAAACTACTCTCAGGTGTCCTTCAGTATTAAAAAGAGGATAAAGGGTTCCTAGCAAAGGTGACAGAAATTAATGTGGTGAGCCCAGCTATCAAACATTTTGATATGTGAATTGCCTGATATTTCTATAATGCCTTCTTATGATTGGAAATGTTATCACTTCTATTGAATCAATAGAAAATGTTAAAGCTCCGTGGAACCCCAATTACAAAATAAAGCTAGAAGGTTAACATCTGGGACCAGCAGAGATAGAAACAATTTCTATTGTCATACCTTTCTGACAAGTAAATGTCAGAAACATAACACCTTCCGCCAGTCTCAGTACAGAGCACATGTAAAAGAGTGATTGCAAGGCAGTCTCAAGTCAAATCACCTGTCATCTCAGTTTTGACATGGAATTACTTTTGTTTTATGCATCTATTAACCTTGAACTATCAGCATTTGTTTTAATGTTCTAGTCTGAAGTGACCTAAATGTACTTCTTTAATGCACTTACTGCTGTAGCTAAAAGGGGGAAAGAACAGGGGGGGTAAAAACCTATTAAGAGGGGGTGGGTGAAGTTGTCTGTGGCTTCTGTGGCATCCCTGGGAGTGCAGCACCCAAATTCCCAGCTCCTCCCTGGGGATAGAAATCTCAGGCATTCACCTGGCAGAAAAGGTGGGAGAGCCCAGAAGTGTCAGTAGCATCTTCAACAATATTTCTGGCCTATAGTGTGATGCTGTACATCTCATTTTTTTATCACACCAGGGCTTGAGGCAAGGAAGAAGGAAGGTTAGAGGATGCAGAACCCTCCATGTGCTGCAAGACAACAGTAGATCTCTGGCCCCTGGTGCAGTCATGGCTGAGACATCACTTCACTATCAACAGAGTTATGTCTGAAAATATCATGTCTGACCTAAATTCTGGATTCACATAATGATACAGAGATCTTGATGGTCTTCTCTGACCAGGACAGACCACAGAAGTACAGTGCAAACTGGATATTAGACTTTAAAAATTACACTCGATGAGCTTTTTAGAGAGATTGCCACCAATTTCCACTAGCATAAAGTTAATCCAATACAAAAAATTTAAATTACCAATGTCAAACATACCTGAGCAAAGAAGAGAAAACCTTTTCACTTGTAAGTTTTACACTGTGCCTCCCACCTTAATTTCCCTGTAGTGCAAAGAAAGAAGGGTGTCCTTGAACCACCCACTGAACAAATGAACAAATCATGACAAAATTACGTCCCAATTAACAAATTATTTGCTGGTTGGAACAATTTATTCTAAAGGAAACACATCATCTAGAGCTCAGCTTTGGAAGCTGACTGCCTAGAAAAATCCTTTTCATTGGAAGATGTAGCCTTTTGATCCCAAATTTTATCTGGACATATAGCATATTTTTTGGTGTTAAAACTTAACAGGTTTGAGTTATTCTTTGAGCTCCTAGTGCCACAGTGCTTGGGCATCTTATGCACTTTAACATGGTAATTCTCAAATGTTTCTGAAGAAGAATTTTTGTAAGACTAATCTGAATTACAGAAGTCTGGTCCCTCAATTTTGTTAATAGCAGTAAAATACAACTGTTTGACAATGACTTTCGGGTGTATAAATTTGGAAATCTAGCCTAGGTAGAAAGGGCCAAATATTTGTACAGGTCAAATATATGGGGAAAAGTGCAATACAGCTTTCTAAAGTGTCAGAGTATTCAGTGATCATTTCAAGCTGTCACTCCTCTGGTGGACATTTAAATATCTTGTTATTATTTGTATGCAAACTACTACCTTCATCCCCTTCTAGGAAAATTTTTACTGTTTTCTTACACCTCAGAATAATACAATTTTTTCTGCTAAATTCTTGTATTTCAGTTTTCGGGTATCTGTAGACCCTTGAATTTGTGACTTTCTGGGGTTAAAAGTCTTTGTCATAACCTTTTTTCTAGGGTTTGTCTCCTCTAAACAAAAAAAAAGGAAAAGAAAGAAAAAATAAAAAAATTGTTTGGACAACATTCTTCTAATCAGCAGGGGATAAGAATCAACATGAATGTGGTCCCGAGACATAATTTAGTCTCCCAATTATCTAATAACATAATAGGATATTAGGCAAAGAATAACACTGGCTTATTTTCATTATTGCAGGGTTATCTTAATGAATACAATAAATTTGTGCAAGCATTTAAGGATTCACAGACAACATTTGGACAACAAAAACCATGAAAATACGTAAACTTGCTCCAACTTGACACCATCATACATTTGTAACTAGTTCCTTTAAAGGCTTCAGAACTCTGTTCTCCAGTGGATAATTTCTTTGTAGATTGATTTGTCTTCTGAAGAGATAATCAGGGAGCAGATATATTCCTGCATTGAAGTACGTGTCTTTTGGGGAACGCTGTCACTGTGGCACACACGGAATGGAAAACTCACTTATTTTGTGAAAAAATGTAATTTCTCTAATATTCACAATACTTATAAACCCAGCATATTGAAGCATTGGTCTCTCTTCACTCCTACTGAGATATTCTGGTATATATACAGTGCATAAGGATGAAGAATCAGGCCATTAATATAGTCGCAGTTGTAATTGCATTTTTTATTCACACAAAGCTCCAAAATGTGAAGTTAGCAGCTTGTAATATGGGTGTACATTAATAAGCACAATGGGGGTTCATAATAGAGCTTGGAGGTGCTAATGCAGTATGAATTAATGAATTAATAATTGCTATTAATTAAAAATAGAGCGGGATACTAGCCAACAATGCCCGACAAAGAAAAGTCTCAGCAGTCTCTCTGTCACACCTCACTTGTGGCTGTTTCTATGTCTGTTTCTAGGGAATAAACTTTGGTTTGGGGAGAAGGAAGAGGAGAGAAAAAGAAAAAAAATGTTTAAATGGGACCAAAGTAGAAACAAATATAAGAAGATAAAGTCACTGTGAAAACTCTGATAGGGAAAAAGCCCAGATGGCCTATGGAAATGATAAAATTAAGCCTCAAATTGATGGTGATACTAAACTTGGGACTTGATTATCCTAACAGATGTGCATGCGACTCCCATTGACTTCAATAGGAGGTGTACGTGTGTGGCTGATGGGGAAACCAGACCTTAGAACAACTGAACTGTGTTCAGAGAAAGAGAGTGAACAAGAGGAATGAAAATCTCGTGGTAAAAACATTGGCTTTAGCTCTGTTCAGCAACCCATGGCTGAAAAATGTTGGTGAGTGAGATGTTTTACTAAGAAAAAGAAATCTCTTTCAAATGTTAAGCAGAGAAAGTCTGTAATCGGGAGAAAAACTACAGAAATTCCATGGAATCCACTCTCTCTTCTACCTTCCCAGTCTCCTCGTCCCACAGTTACCCATGCCCAGGTGAGTTTCAGTCCCTCATGATGGTGCAAGTGTGGAGTAACTCTAAAAAACAGTAGTTTCACACCAGTTTGCACCAGCTTTATTGACATGCAGATCCAGTTTGAGGTGTGTGAAGAAATATGAGATAATAACCTAAAATAGCTAAAAAGGGTCTTGTCTGAAAACATGAGCAATAATTCTATGATTGAAAAGATGTGAACATTATAGCAACTTTAAGGGCTATTAAGCCAGTTCCTATGTGAATCTGTAGTGTGAATTGTATAAGCATTTGGAATGTGTTGATGATAAAGGGATTCATAAAAGTTGTTATGCTGATTTTATGTTGATGGATGTTAGAATATAAGGTGAATTATTAACCAAAGGAAAGTGAGACTAATGTTTAAGTGCTGTGATATATGTGTAATTGAAAGCAATTTCTTCTATAGAGCAAGGAGATTGTGGGCATAAGTGAAACAAACTTTGAATTAAATGTAGGTGAAGTGGAGTCTGTTGGGTTTTCAGAGTCAGGAAAGAAAGGGAAAATAAACTTGCCTGAAAAACAAATATTACTACTAGAAATAAATAATTTGCATTTATATAGAAACTTCTATTCAGAAAAAGCCCAAAGCAAGTTACCCACTTGCTAAAGCATTTATAAATAATGCTGTATACACAGACATGCATATACAATACCTTTTTCTAGGGATCATATGCCTTTCTTGCAGAAATGTTTTCAGTCACATAGCACTTCAATAAAACCAATAAAAAGATTATTTGCATCTTAAGAGGGGAAAGCTGAAGAGGCCAGAGGTTAACCAGCTTTAACTTGATTCTGCTGAAGCCAAGAACACAACTTCACCAAGAGGAGCAGAGTCTGGTGAAAGCAGTGTCTCTGAAACCAGTGGGAATACTGGTGTCCACTTTTGTGCCTAAAGGACTTCCAGTTTGGCACTGGCCTAAGGTATTCACCAGAAGAAAACATGAGTTCTGCCTTTCCGCTGTCAACGTGTCCCCAGAAAATCCCGTGCCTGATTTTCTATCCCCATTTTCCATTTTCTATCTGTTTTCTATCCCCTCACAGCAGTGGTCCTGGCTGACAGCACTGAGGACTGGCACCTTAAGGAAAGCTGGGCTACTGGAATGCTGTCCTTTGAGGCTGCACTGGTGGAAACACTACAGATGTTGGATGCCTTGCATGTGCTATTGCCTGACTGACAACCAGCTGAGGCTGTTTTAGCTACGGACAGAAGGGGTATTTCAGCCAGCTGATCAGCAGCTACAGATTTTTAGTCCTGCTGAATAAATGATGATGTTGTTGCAATATTTTAATCAGTAAGAATTTAAAGTGGCTGGCATAATCATGTCTCATGAGCACTGTAACCAGTCTGTGTTAATGTGGGTAAATATTTTGCATAGCATCATGTGGGCTGCCCCAAAATCCATGGGACTAGTTCTAAATATCTGTGAAATCTAAGGCAAGCATAAACAATAATTGAATGGAGTTGCAGTGATTTAGCTAAGGTTTTTACCTAAAATCTGCACATATAGTGATGATACTTTATTTTTACTGAAGGTGAAATATCCCTGAATTATCTCCCTCATTTTATGCCACCATTTACTATGGGTGAATTTCCTAAAAATTTAGATCCAATTGATGTACTTATTCTTACCATAGAAAACTGGTTTCTGATAGAACACATATTAGGAAAATGGGGGGGGCGGAGGGGGGGGAATAGCCTAAATAAAACATTTATTTGATGTATATAGAACAGAGGGAAAAAATTGGTAGATAAATAGTTTAAAAAGAATCTTATTTTAGTGATTCTGCAACAAATTAAGGTATGCTCTTCTTTCCACTCAGAGTAGATTCTTAAAACTTGTACATAGTTTTAACAGTTACTTGAAATAAAATTATCCAAACAGCAGGAAAACATTTATAGTAAAGTGGTGTCTTATTGGAAGGACCATTCAGATAACAAGCATTTAACTTCTGCCCTAAGGTTCATTAAAAATACATCAGTATAAGATGCAAATCTAACTACTGGAACTTTTCTATAAATTAAGCTTTCATTTTTACTTTTTTTCCCAAACAAGAATTTTGTTGTGGATAAAGGGTTAACTTTTTTTATCTTTCTCTGCTTTCTTTCCTTTCTCCTTTTCCCCATTAAAAAAAGTACAAAAGAAATATATAAAGATGCCCCAAAGCCATTGATGTTTGGATTAGAGCCTCTGGGACTTTTCGTACTTCTCTGAGCTATGCTAACAGTTTCTGCCTTTTCTACACAGACCTAATTTTTTTCCCATTAATTATTTTGACAGTGAAATAAAGGATATTGCACTGTGTATTGCTGCCTACTGTTTAGGCACTGGTAAGTGGGATAAACCTTTTACAGAGTGACACGAGTTAGCATTCAAACTCCAGCCTCTCCCATCGCATTCACTTGTCATTGGAATATATGCTGGTTAAACTGCACAGATTGATCCTCCTGTCAGAGTTACCCCTGGGTTTGAGCATCCTGGATCCCACTATCCATGACTCCATAGAAAACCACACTTTCCAGCGAGTCATTCCATGACCTGCAAAGCCAGTTCATTCTGGTTTCCCATGAAAGTTCTTCTTATGGTCTGATGACTTTGGCATAGGATAATATTCAGGTATTAATGTATTTTCTTGTCTTTGTTTGTGGATTCCAGCATTTAACCAGTGTCACACACAGAATCTTTATCTTTGCTAAGGAACTATTCACATCTGTGTTTTTGTGGAGCTGCCTACTTTCATGAAATTTTTTGGGAATTAGTTACCTTCCAATACTTTTCTGTATTTGGCTTAGTTTTCCAAAGTCCTCAGTGTCAACAGGAACAAAAATATGTACATGCATTTTTAAAAAATTAAAATATTTTTAAAAACCCCAAATAAATGGAATTGTTGATTATATGAATCTTTGTTAACATTTGAAATTATTCCACATTACTTGAAGCTGTGAGTTTTGTTTGGTTTGGTTTTCTCCAGCTCTGGTCACATTTCAGAGATGGGCAACAAAAGCATGAAATGTTCAGAGGTTCCACAGGATCATCCAAGAAAGACATATGAAACATCCCATTCCTGACCCTACAGCACATGAATTCCATTGACTGAATGTGACAGAAAAAATTGTCATAAGCAATGGATGATCTCTGTTGCACCCTGTTTTTATTCCTTAAAATAAACCATGACTTCTGGCTGATCATTAGGACTGTTTAATGGTGATTCCGAGTGTGGTGAACTAATCTAATTTTCCAACATAATTAGTCCTACATCACCCCAGCAGCTGCATTCTAAAGCCTAAAAAAAATTTCTAATTCTTTGAAAGCTGACCATTGGCTTCCTGAAAACTGCGTGTTTTGCTGCTGCATGGTCATCCAAACATGTTTCTAAGCTTTTCCTTTTTTTTTTTAATTATTCTACAGATATAAATGTTGTTAACCATTATGGAAATTTGGTGTTTTTCACTTGCTGTCTCAAATCCAAAATGGGATTTTCTTGCTTTCTGCCCCTCCTTGTATGAGCACAGATCATGCTGGGTTTAAATGGTTGTAGCAGTTGTGTCAGAAGGTTTTTAGACATAATGTGGAGAACCAAGGTCCCTCGCAGATTATAATGCTGATATCTTGGGATCCTGAGCTGGAACTCACCTGCACAAAAACTTTCAGAAGCCACAGGTTAAAATCTGCAAAGGGTCACTAGAGTGGCAACAAAAATAGATGCTGTAATTCGATTTGCTATTCATTCTACAAACAGAGAAACCATCCCCCCAAAACCCCAACCAACCAACCTAACAAAACAACCTATAAGCCTCAAGAAACACTGTGGAAAATAAAAACCTTCTCTGTTTATAGTCAGCTCAAGGCAAGTTAGTTTTGAAAGACTTCAACATGAGTCTTTTTTTCTTTTCCAATACATAAAATGACACACTGTAATTTTCTCTTTTTCCTCTCC
>VZRM01001887.1:53875-89244 GCA_013397955.1 Grantiella picta | reverse complement strand
GGGGGGATTGGGGGGCACTGTTTGTTGATTGGTTTGATTTTGGGGAGTTTTGTTTATTTGGGGTTTTTTTTGTTCAAAATGAATGCTTCTTTACATACAGCAAAATGCAGGCTTTTTGTGGGCATTTTGAAAATAGAACCAGTTGATTCACGTTAAGTGCATTTTAGACATGGGACCATAAAGACTCATGGCAATTACATGCCTAGTTTATATTCTCTTATCTGGTACAAATATGTGGTGTCTTAGTGGAGGTTATGATGGCACAGAATTCCTGGAATCCCTTTAAAGGAAACTTGAAACCTATTGCTGCTTCCACAGAGGGAAATAATACTAGGAAAGAAGTCATTTGGTGTGTTGAAATATTCTGGGATTTGGTAGATTTATTTTCTTACAGGAAGGAGCTGGTTGCACTCATTCCCTTCTTTATTGCTTTTTTGATATTCTGTCTTAGAATCTCCTTTCTTCAGCACTGTGAAAATATTTGGTTGATTCTATGCAAAAAAGGTATTTAGTCTGGTTTTGTGTATGGCTTTTTAGCTTAAAATGAGCTACATTTTGGAACTATTGCATTTTCCCATGCTGTAAATTGAAATTTTACCTTTTTTAATAAACTGACCAGGTTCCATCTACCTGAAACAGAATTTACTCTTTTCAGCAGAATATTTATTTCATCCACAACACCTATCCAAACTTTTTTGGTTGTACTATATTCGTAGCTTAGTTTAGTTTAGCTTGGTTCTGTTTCCAAGTAAAAATAATATTTATTGCCACTCTTATTATATTATTGACTGCAAACACAGGCAGGAGAGTTGAAGATGAAAAATCCCTCTAGACACCGATATTTCAAATGATACATGGATCTGTCCAGGCAACAGGGAATCCAGCTGTCCCAGGAGTCACAACCAGGAGCAAGGAAGGTGGCGGCAAATGGTGGAGATGAGATGAAGAGGGGTTAAATCCCATCTATTTTCTCTGCACCTGTGCCAACCACGGTTTCAACACCGTGTCTTGCAGGTACCTTCTGAGAAACACTCAGGCAATTTATATCACAAATATGGTTGACATTTGGCCTTGAACCATCCCTCTTAAGCTTAAGGCACCTCAGGAACACAGAAGTCCTAAAAGCAGGAGTTTTGAAGTGAACCTGGTGATCGTTGTTTTGAGATTTTGTTAATCTGAAATCAGTAGTCAAAATCTCACCATAGAAATCATAACAATAATGATAGCAATTACAATAATTAAAACCTGAAGAGTGGGCCAGACCTGAAGTCCAATCCTGATTAACTCATTATGAGAGTTTTACTCTGCAATGTTATTAAATTTTCAAAATCAGTTTCGAACTAAAAAACAGCACTCTCTTTGTGGGTATCAACAGGTTCATATTGAAATCCCCCTAACCAGAAAATCCATTGGAATTTTCCTAGTAAAGATAGTCGCTTAGATGGAAATACATTTTCCAATGAAATTTTTTTTCTGGAAATTGCCAACCTGCTCTAGTTCTAGACCCCAGTAAGTGACCCCCTTGTGGCAAGATGGCCAATTCTGGAATGTTCTTCCCAATGTTTGGATTCTGTGCTGTGAGGCAGGTGTTTCAGACAACAAAGGAAATGTTCTGCTGGGGAGGCCTCAGTGAGTAGAGTGGATCCAATGTGCTCTGAAGCACTGCAAATGCACTGACAGATGGAAAATGTAACAAGAATTTAAGAAGAACTCTATTGTGTGCTAATGCAGAGACCACCCCTGCGTGACTGGAGATATGGAATGGAGAGCATTTCTCATGGAATTCATTAGCATGAGATCCAGTGTCTTAACAAAAACCAAACTCCTCAGGACTGGACAAGACACTTTATGGGTTTTCCAATTATTGAAAAGAAATCAGCATGACCAATGAATCATTACTCTGGTTTGCCTTTGGAGACCTATTTTATAAGAGAATGAATAATCTTCCTCTATAAAAATAGAGGGGATGTATGACAGTTTATTCAAACATATCCCAAAAGGGATTAATTTCTGTATTTGACCAAGTGAATAAACCTTTAGATTTCATTAAATATAATGGCTTCTTTTTCATTGACTATAGTGGGAGCTTAGACTCCCTTCACTTCAGCTGTAGATACCTCCTTATGAAAATCTTTGTTTAAGTGCCTTAATCTGTGAGCTGAATGCTAGAATGCATTTCTAGATGCTGTAATTGAAGTAGGGAAACATCTCCACTCCTCTCAAATTCTTTATCACTACAATAAGTAAAGCTTTTTTTATTATGTTGCTGTTCTGATCCTCAAAAAAAATAAAGAGGAAAAAAAACTCTGTTGTTCATATTACTGTAGTTTCCATCAAACAAGAGTTCCCAAAACTCTCTTTGAACAGAAGTGCAGTGCCAATTTAGTGTCAGGAGAAAAACTGTAAGGAGAAAAGCCAAGAAGTGAATAGGCCATGGCTATGACTTAAGGGCTGACTTGGAGGCCATGGTTGGGCCACTCTGGAAGAAAAGACTTTGCCATTAAATCTGTTTCTGTTCTCTGAATAAAGTACCCACAATTGTTTTCAAAGCTGACCAGATTGTGGCTTTCATAAGCTCTAAACTTACTTATAACTATATGAAAGGAACCTAACAGAATATTGCAGTCACAAAGAGTGCAGTCACCAGGAGAGATCAAGAGTGATCTTTTCTGGTCTTGAGGATGTGCATTTGCTTACACTCAGTGACCAGGTTTCATCTTCAGTAACAACACCACAACTCAAGTTTCATTTAAAGTTTACTTCAATATATACAATAAAATTGTGCAGTAAAATTGTGCTCCTGTACACCATGTGCTCTGCTTATACCATAGAAAGCACTGTCTATCCTATCTCACAAAAAAATCATATTTCTTTACATTAATATTTTCATCATTGAAATCCCAGGCAGACAGCACACTCACCTGGCCTCGTGAGAAAACTACAAGGCATTGAATATATGTGTGTGGGGGTGGAACTGTGAACTCTACCCTTTTTCTGACCATGGCTAGAGGAAACCTTACTTAAGACAAATATAACACTGCTGCAGAACCTGACTGAAGTGGGAAAAGTCCTGGGAGAAAGAATAAAAGACAGACAGTTTATACTATGACTGGTCCTGTATGAATGGTTAAGGAAGAAGAAGGAGCTGAGTTGTTCAGTCAAAGTCAGGGAGTCTCACAAACCAACATGGCACATAATGGGCTTCTTCATAGCCTCTTGCCCTCTGCTCTTGCAAAATCTCCCAAAGGATCAGTTCACCCCCTTTGGACTTTTGTGTGAAAGTGAACAATGGGTTTGAACAAAGCTAAAACTGGAGCTTTGTTCAAATTTCTTCTAATGATGGAGGAGAGCTGCATAGTCTATCCTATATGGAAAAGATTACCAGTGATCGAGAATATTCCCCATGCTCCCAGCAGCTTCAGGGATGCAACCCTGTTTGGGAATCCCCAGAGGGGCTGTGAGTAAAAGCAAATGCTAGCACAAAATCTCAGAGGCATGTGGCATACTGCTTAACAAAGCTTCTGCCACTTTCAGCTCAAGGAAATTATGCAGAAGAAAAACCTAAAATACCTTGAAAATGAGTGATGTCCATTCACTATCGGGGCTAACGTCACAACATTTACTACAGCACAGCCAAAATATCTTCTCACATCAGGACATGCTACTCTGATTTGCATAATTTCCTCACTGCTGTGAAATGCAGGGGGTTGCTTCAGTTCTCTGATGCCTACAGACATCTCCTGTGGACAGCACTGGGAGCTGCACAGCCACCTCCACTGGCAAGTGTGTCTGAAGTTTGGGAAACAGGCCATTGATTCATAGTAGTTATTGCTGTTTCAGATTAGCAAATCTGGCATCAGAAAATGATTTCTTACTTCCAGATTATGATAAAGAGGTCTAGCTGTAGAACATTATACATTATAAATAGATATCCTCCTTTACCATGGAAAAAATGATATGTGGGGTGGCATACCAGAGCTGAAATTCCTTGCATACCAACCATAAGCACCATTTATCATTCACCCATAATATTTGTGCTGTTAGACTATGCATATTTACTTTGTTGCAACAGACAGACAACTGGATGGAATAAATGCATTTCCATGATGATCTAGAAATGTGTTAACAGTATCTGGTTATTGGGGCACAAATTTGAACTGCCAGAAATATCTCTATATATGAAATGGGGTAGACAAAAAGGCAACCTGGCAAGAAAATTGTGATCCTCTCTGTGCATGCAGCTTGAGAAATGCCTGACTGAGTTTCCCCTTGGGGAGCTTGAAAAATTGGCAGAGTTTATTTTTCCAGTGGAGCAAGCCCAGCCATAATGGGAGATTTTAGCATAGTCAACACCACCCTGTTTTGCACTGCATCTCCTGAATGATGCTTCTTCCTCTGCTGACATATACCTTTAGTCCCTTTTGCTGGGCATCAGCAGCAACAATGTGGCTGGAGCACACTGACCCCATTTTGATCAGCATAATTTTTGGGGTGAGGTTCCCCCAAGGTTTACCCTTAGTACAATCCTGGGAGGTATACACTCTGCTCTGTTCAGAACACTACTTCACACTGCCCTAGGCAGCTCCTGCCTGCAGTGATTTCTTTGGCTTCCCATACACCCTTTTTTACTTATTTATTTTGTCGTAATAGTGTATTCAGGCACCAGGCCACCCAGAGCTCCAGCCTGAGAAGTGTCCAGCTGGTGTCAACTGGCCTTGTCTGAGGTGCTCTGGTGAGTGTTGCATTGGCGGGAAAGGAAAAGATGTCTAGCCAGCTAATAAGTCTCACTTTTTACAGCATCCGATATTTTGTATCAGTGTCATTTGAAGGGATATCGTTTTGTGAGATTGATCCAAGGCTGGCAAGAAGAATATGCACTCAAATCTCTTTTAGAAAGATTTATAATATTAACCTCAGGCTATTTTTAAGTCACCGTCGATCTTTATAGAACCAGTGCTGAGATTCATTTGTTTTCCAACTGGCAGAAAGTCTCTCTTACCTTCTGTAAGCCGGCATTGAACAATTTGGCTTTGGGTCAAACTGGTTTAATGAACTGTCTAGGGTTCAAACTTCATGCTGCCATTTGCAGATGTTCAATAGTCAGTCTGTTTTAGCAAAGGGAGTTCATTAATATTTGCAGCTAAAAAGCCTTCATAACATTGATGTGCGAGTGTCTGCTGTAAATCTCTTAAGTAGCTTAAATCTTCTTTATGTAGAGGCATAAGGTCTGATTCGCTTCTTGCTTACACTACTAGTTTTATGTGAAGTTTCTTCTGCAATTTTTTTTTCCCTGTGGCAGGTCTGAGGACAGAATCAGGCCTACAGATTAAAATAATTTTTTTAAACTTTGTGCAAATGCTTTATGGACTCTAATACAAATAAACCCATCCTAATTTCCCATAGACATAAATGACTCGGCTGCAAGTCTTGTAAAACCTTACAGTTTTAATTGAGAAGTGTGGCCAGCATGTAGAGAGAGGTGGTTCTGCCCCTCTGCTCCACTCTGGTGAGATTCCACCTGCAGAATTGCCTCCAGTTCTGGGGTCCCAGCCCAGGAAGGACATGGACCTGTTGGAGAGAGTCCAGAGGATGGACATCAAAATTACTAAAGTGATGGAAAATTTTTGTTATAAGGAAAGGCTGAGAGAACTGGGATTGTTCACCCTGGAAAGAGAAGCCTTTGTTGTGGCCTAATTGCAGCCTTCCAGGACTTGAAAGGATCTTATAAGAGGGATGGAGAGGGACTTTTTACAAGTGCCTGAAGAGGCAGGACCAGCGGGAATGGCTTCAAAATGAAAGAAAGTAGAATTAGTTTGGATAATATTGGGAAGAAATTCTTTCCTGTGAAGGTGATGACACACAGGTGTATAAGACCCAGAGAAACTGTAGATACTCAATCCTTGGAATGGAGGCCGGATGAGGCTTTGTGCAACCTGGTCTGGTGGAAGGTGTCCCTGCCCATAGCAGGGGGTTGGAACCAGGTGATTTTTAAGGTCCCTTCCAAACCAGACCATTCTATGATTCTATGATCTTCAAAAAACATTTCAGAGGTTGTTTCAGCACTTCTATAATAAAGTTATCCCTCTGAGAAGTGGTTACTTTTTCATGACTGATTACCATGACATTCCTTTGTAGCATCTTTGGTTTAATTCAGTCTGGACCACCAGAACAAACTTAGGAATTGCTGTTCTGTCATGGTTGCCTTATGTCATCCAAATATGTTGAAAGTTGTTTTAACAAGGAAAAGAAAAAGTTTCTACTCTTGTTTATAACCAGTAAGAAAAAAATCATGAGGGCTTCAGCTTTAGCAAGAGAAAGGATAGGCTAAAAATAGGGAGGTTGGAGAGATTGTTTAAACAGTGAGGGTGCATAAGTATTTGTATGAATTGTCTAGGAAAGTCATGGACGCTCAAGCACAAGAGGTTTTTCTGTACAATTGCGTCAAAGCACTGTCAGCAATAGTTCAAATATATCTGATCCAGCCTTGGGATAGAAAATTGTTTAGTGGCTTTTGATAATCTTTTGTTTTTTTTGTCCCAGGCATCTATGAATGTATGTATACCTTGGGTGAGTTTTTGTATAAAAGTCAATAGAATTTCATAGAAGGGAAACAAAACAGGCTCTACTGATAATTTGGCCCTGATTCTCTTTTCAACATGGGAAAAAAATAAAACCAAACAAAAAACCACACACACACACACACACACATACACATTTCTACCTGAAGAACGTTTTTCAGTGCAGGAATTTAGCATAACAGCTTTTATAATTCAAGGAAAGAAGACTTCTCTCTAAATCTACCATATCTATATATAAAGGCTATACTTAACTGACTTTTGTTCTGAAAATGGAAAAAAACTATTAGAGAAATATTCATTCTCTTCTAGAGCATTTTCCTTTTTGTCAATGAATGTTCTTCACTTGTACAGCTAATTAGTGAGTAAATACAATGCAGCAGAATGAGTGACCAGAATGGCAACAGCGTACTAAGACATGTTCCATGGAAAGAAAACTCTTCTAAGGAATGTAAATTTCCAACACTGTTTGCTTGAATCTAAAAAAAACTTCACCCTCTTTATTGGAGAAAACGATGTTTTTTTCTCTATAGTGTCTCTTGGAAATGTGAGGTGTTTAGGCAGTTATTCCTATGACCTTAAAATAGCCTTTACTGTCTTGGAAATGCAGGCTACTCAGCACATCTTGACTACTGGCTTGCTCTTTAGCCGCTTCAATGATACCACATATGCCCATTCAGCTACTTCTTGCTGAGTTTCTCTTCTTTCCTTTCTTCTTTCCTTGTGGTTTCTTTTTTTTTTTTTTTTTTTCCTTTTGTTTTTTTTTTTTTTTTTTTTTTTTTGGCTGACTGCAAGCACTATGTAATTTAGTTTCCCTACCAAGACTCTGAAAGGACTAATTCCTGCAACATATTTCAACACATCCTTAACTGCTAATTGAAGTCTGTGCACAAGTCGGTGAATGGTACGCACCGATGGGAACCTCTCTTGCAATAATGTGCCGAATCCGCTCTTTATCTCATTCATTGCCGACGTCTCGTCTGTTGCAAGTCCAATCAATTTCTATAGCTCTAAAAGATATGTCCTCTGTTAACTTTCTATATGCCAAAAAAACGACGATGGAAAATTAAGCATTACCTTTGCTGCAGTGAAACTTGATTGCTTCCAGAAGACTCAGGGAAAAAATGTTGTTGACATTTTTTTTTACTTCCAGTCTCTGCATGGCAATAAGGTATGATGGCTGATTTATCAAAGAGAGTGTTCTCATCAAGCAGGAGAGCGAGAGAGAAAGTTCACGTCGCACAAAATGAGCTGCTAATTTCTTTTCCATTTCACTGACAATATGGTATTGGAGCAGCTGTGATTAGAACAATGGATGTTCCCAAACTGTGCACCATTTAACTCCTACAGCTCTGCAAGGTCACACAGTGGGAGAAGGAATTAAAGACCCTTTTCTTTTTTCCTGATCCCTTTTACTATTGTTTTTTTTCCTTTTCCTTGAAGGGAAAGAAGGGGAAGGCAGAGTTAATGAAGACTGGGAATGGGTGGAGTTGTCTCCAAGGAAATTTTTGATGCCTCTGTTGTCAAGTGAACCAGGAAAACTTGAAGCTACCCATGAGGAAATCTTTATTAACTGAAGAATTTGGAAACCCCACTGCATTCTGGTAAAGGCAATGACTGTTGTATTAAGAGGGATCTGGGGAGGCTCAGCCTGGGGAAAAGGAGGTTCAGGGGGAACCTTTTCACTCTCCACAGCTCCCTGACAGGAGGGTGCAGCCAGAGGAGTGTTGGGCTCTGCTCCCAGAAACAAGGGACAGGACGAGAGGAAACAGCATTAAGTTGCACATGGAGAAGTTTAGATTGGATAACAGGGAAAACTTCTTCACTGAGAGGATTACCAGCCATTTTAACAGGCTGCTCAGGGAAGTGGTGGAATCACCATTTCTGGAAGTATTTAAAACACATGTATGGCACTTAGGCACATGGTTTAGTAGTGGGTTTGACAATGCTGCATTAACAATTGGACTTTTCCAAAAAAGAGTTTTCCGACCTAAATGGTTCCATGATTTTACAAAAAATTACATCCAGGCCCTAAGCCTAACAGTCAGCAAGTAAAGAATAGTGACTTAGTTTGGATACATTTCTAGGACTTTGGAGACTTCAGTTCTGTTTCAGCTTTTCTGGTATATTCTGAAATATCTTTGCCTTTGCCTCAGTTTCTCAGGTTTCAATGGAGTGATAAAAATTTCCCTCTTACAGATTTTGTGGGCTTTAAAACATTAAAAATTTTGTGATATTTAGATAATTAATGGGACTGTGTAGGTATTTGTGATAAAGCCCTTTATAGACACATTCTTCTGCTACAGCTAACCCAACAGACAGGTGATAAATATTTTACCTCCTTGATTTTGCTCCCTTCACTGCAGCTTGCTATAATTTCATTTTCAGGACTTGATTCTTTCCCTTCAGTGCTGATTTTATGTCAGAATTGTCTTGGGTGGAATTACACTCCTCTGTTGGAGTGAAAGAAGGGACAATTTTCCTACCCTTCTTAGTACTCTGAACTTTGTTTTGTTTTTGCCATTGTGTTAATCTGGGCAAGATGAGAAATATATTCCAAATTATTTATCATGCACTGCTTATATTTGTACACAGACTGCATTCCAAAAACAACTTTCTCAGCAATTAGCAGTGGACAGTGGAACTTCTACAGTCATTATGTTGTACTACAAGACAGACAGCAGCAATGTCAGACTCTGTTGGAATATGTGTTTCCTTTTCATCAGTTTTGATGGTTTCCTCAACGTCTTTCTGATCTCAACTATGTAAACTTGGATCTTAATTAGAAGTTAATCTGGAAGCAGTTTGGTTCTAAAGTTGTAGAGGTATTGATAGATCATTCTCTAGGACCCTCATGATATGAGCAACATTTGCAATTTGGAAAAGAAGCTGCTTGGAAGCCATATCCGTGCAACATTTATAAAGCTTGCTTTTAACACAAGCCTTAGTGCCTTTTAAAAATGCACAGGGCATATTGTCTCATTTAAAATGGTTGAAAAGCACTGCTGGTGTGTTTTTCTGGATACCAGCTCCCTAAGATGACTGCCACTTTGTGAAAATATGTGTATATATATATATATATATATATATACATACATATATATGCAAATTATTAAATGGGCAATATTTTACTATTGGGATAGAATTGCCCTATTTTCTAAATTCCATAGGACTCCTCAGCTGACACAGAGTAGTTCTGTACTATTCCCTAAACAGTCCATAATCCTCTAGCAAAGCAGCAAAAATCACACATTTGGAAAGGCAGAAGTTATGCCAGTTCTAGTTGCCCACATTAGTCTGCTAAACTTGTCCTATGGGTTCTTAACCAAGCCCCTAGCTGGAGACTAAATGAATATATAAATTTTATGGAAACCATGTAATACACAAGTGACCTGTCCTTTTTCATATACAGTATCTTCTCCTTTACTCACTTTTATTCAAATTTTTGTTCTTGTTCACCTCTAGGTGAAAAGATTTGACAGATAGAGTGCAAGGACCGCAGTTTTTCCTAAAAAGCAATCACTGCTGGGTACAACAACACAGTTCCTAGAGTGTGATGACAATGATTTCATGTGGTCTTGATGAAGAAGGAAGAGTTCCTTCCCCTTTCCACTCTTCTCCGTGTTTGCCTAAAGGCAGACCCAATTTATGTCCTCACAATCATATTTAATGCAGACATATTCTTTTACTGATCCAAGCAAGTTCTGCAACCTTCTAACTTTGTGTGTGGACCTTACTCAGTGCATTGAGTACAGACAGAATCATTCTTTATTCCCTGCATGCAGATATTCATATTTCCCACAAAGACTAACAAAAGTTTCTGCATACCACTTTATCCGCGAAATTATTAAAACCAACAATTGTTGAAAAAGTAGTAATCCTCATTCTGCACTTGGTTTTCTCCCAGATTTCCCTGAATTTTCTTTGAGGGAAAAAATAGCACTAATTACTAGAGAATGGAGAGAATTGGCACTGGAGTGTGACTGTTTTGTCTCCATCTCCTGACCTTTGGCATATATTGAGATTCCCTTTGCATTTTCCACTGGATTTGTTTTTGTTATTTTTTAAGTACTATAACACCACTCTTTAGCTCAAGCAATAGAGATGCTCTTGCACTTTTATATAAACTCCTACAGTTAGCAATTATGGCATCATTTCCAGAAACTGAACCCATGGTTCTGCACTGATATTTAATAATCCTAATTTGAGGTAAATCCTAAAGCTTTCAGTGTCAGAGACCTCTGTGTTTAAAACAAGATAAACAAAGAGCTGTGTCAAATGAAAGGGCTTCACGAGTCTCAGATTTTCATAGGACCATCCGGTCCCACCACACCCAGTTTGAGCTTCTAAGTCACATTCTGAGGCTTATTAAAACAAAAAAAAACAAACAACAAAACCAGACCAAGCAAAAAACAACAAACAAACAAACAAAAACCCAAAAATTTTTTAAAAGAAAAAAACAAACAAAAAACAAAGCAAAAAAACCCTGTAGCCTGGTTTTGTGGTTAACAGTGACAATGGCCTTGAGTAGACCATGTCATTCTAATAGAGGAAAAAGATTATGAAAGTCTAAAACTGTGAAAGGAACAAATCAAGGGCAAGACAGAATTCTGATTTTAATGAATCAAGCAGCCTTTTACAAAGGCAAACTTACCCCAAATCCTTCCCAAACTTGTTTCAAACATGCATTTAATGCCTTCTTTAATATAATTACTTTCATATTGAAGTTAAACACTCAGGGCTCTGTTCTGCTGTCACACACTATGTCACTCAGATTTCAGTCTTTACAAGCCCTGGGTAAGCCACACGAGTCTGCCATGCATGTCTCTAAGCAAACACATAATTTAGGAGCTGTCTGGTTATGTGAGTGTATCTTGGTTGTTTATGTTCACATACACACATACTCCATATTTATTCTCTGTGGAGTTTAGGAAATCAAGCAGTTTTGAAAAAAGAGCTCTTTCTCATAAACACTATTTTAATAAAAAAATGTTATAGCGTAGATGAAACAGTCTTTGCTGTGCTTGAACCTTCCCTATCTTGAGATTAACTGGGGGAACTTTGGCAGTACAGATGCTTTGGTGTTTCCCTTGTGCTGAAAAATGGTTCTTTAGGTGTGAATTATCCCGGTGTAGACTCAAGATTGTGTCAAAAGTCAATTGTTCAGCATGCATCCAAAATGGTTTTGATGGAAATGATAGCATAGAAGTCTCATATTTCACTTTCTCCACACACTTTCAATTTTTTGGAGGTATTTACAAAAGGGCATATCTGATAAACAGAAGATGAGTTAAAGAGAGGGAGGAAGAGAGACTCTGAAGGAGAATTTAGAGAGAAATTAATAATCAGACATCAAAAATTTTCTGAGATAAAGAAAGCTGCCTCTAAATTTGGTGGCATTTGTGGCTTCAGTAAAGGGTAAGAAGAAAGGGGAATATTTTGCCCATGATTTTGGGTCTAGAGGATGCAATGTATATACAGAGCATGCTTTAGGGTAAGAAATACTGAGCAATATTTGAGTGAGTGGAGATTTTAGTCAAGTACCCTTATCCACATGGATGAAAAGGAAACTAACCCCCCAGATACAGCAGTTCCGTAACCCCCCCCCAGACACACACAGTTCTGTGTTTTCAGCAAGACAAAAAATTCTGTATCATTAGATTTGTCTTTGCCTCTGGAACAAAAATAATTCCCTTCCAGTCATGAAGGAGACCAATTTAATGTTGTATATGAGCCACAAGCTATGTCACAGAGAAGTCAAAGATCTTCCTCAAATCTACAAAACAAGTTGCTAGCAAAAAGACCAGACTACCAGAATCATGATTCATAGCCCCTTACTCACATTATTTCCATTTTGACTTAAAACTAGTGCTTTAAGCTATACAGGACTTTTAGTTCTCTTCTCAATTCATTTTTACTGACTTCACCAGTTCCAAGCTTAAGGAAAGCTACAGTTCAGACAAAAAGTGCTTCTTCCAAACAACTCCCATCAACTTTATCCCTCAGAAAAACCTTCTATCAGCCAAGCTTAGTGCTGAGTCTTAAGGTTGCTGAAGATGCTGATCATTTTAATTTAAGGTCTTCAGTCTGAACAAAATATTCAAGGTTATGAAACTTCATTGCATAAGCAGAACTCAGAAATTACACAGTGTTGCTCCTTTATGACATTTATTTAGGGATTCTCAAGAACATTACCCTTTTTTTCTATACCACTTCACGGAGGAAAAATGTTTATTTTGGACTCAAATGTTTATTTTGGATGAACTAAATCTCTCTGACTCAGTTATACTGGAAAATGTCAAATATTTTACAGGACTTTGCATTGCTTCATAAATATGGTATAGGATACCTGAAATCCTACATTTTGCCACCTAATTTCTGTATTTTTTTTAGTCATTACAAAGAGGGTTCTGGTCAGTAGAAGTAGTTGAGAATTTTGTGAACAAAAATTACAGATAATGCAGTTTCTACAAAAATGTAACATACCTGTAAATGCCATGATATTTGGTCTCACCAGAATATTGGCAGCTTCTTTCCACACCACACTGAACAGGCTGCCTGAAGGTTGGATGGTAACAGGTGTTTTGATGCCACATGCATGTTGGTATAAAAATATGTGACTTATAGATGTCACATGTGTTTTAGTGAAAATAAAACACTTTGGGATAAGTTTCAGCATTGTGCTAAGAGAATTTCCTTACTTTCAACAACCTCAGTCTTTCCCATTTCACTTCCTAGGTAAATCTTCACTGTCGCATTTGCATCACTAAGCCTGGGATTTAATTTAGTCAAATTAAATTTAGCCAAATTAGTTTTAAGATGGGGTTTAACCCTAACTTTACCAGTGTTGAACAGGGAGAAGTAGAGAATCATTCACCCTATAAAAACACCCAGCAAAATCCACTGGGATTACTTTGTCTCTGAAGTTCATCTCTGTATTCTCTATAAGGACAGTGTAGGTTACTAGTTTGGGCTACAAACCAACTTTTAGGTGGTTAAACTTAGGTGACATAAAGAGCAATCCTAGCAGCAATCCATGTAACAACTTGATGACCTCAGTCTTCCCGCCTTCACATTTCTCAAAAACCCTGAACAAGAAATAAAATTTAATAACTTCTGCAGAGCTGGGGATGGGGAGCCTTGCATTCTGCTTCTTCACACCAGGATCTGAAAATCTGAGCTCCCTTTCCTCCCAATGGCAGTGGCCCAGATGGCAGGAATCAAAGCCAGCAACATTGTCAGGGTAGGAGAAGTCAGGGAGAGCCACCCCAGAACAACATTTATGGTGCGCCACAGCATAAAAAAGAGGAGTTTGGGTCCCCTGAGAAGATCACAGAACTTGGCAGACAAGGTTTCTGCGGGGAAATACTTTCTGTACCTCACTAACTGGTCTCTAACAGGGCTTGCTGTGTATAAACTACACCCAAAAGCATTCCCTTCACCATGAGGATTTACACACTGTATTAGTGGCACTATTAGTTTTTGTTACCCTGTGATTTTGTGGTATGCATCACAACTGAAGGCTGAATAGGAGTTTGAATAGAATCTTGGTTTCCTCTGCTCTGTAAAAGCAATAAAACCCCCTCTAACAAAACGAAAAGAGCACACATGTACAGGTCGCTTCTCCAGCATGTCCATGGCAACATGCATAGATATAAAAATATCTCATCTATATGTCTATATATTTACATTTTGATATAAAAAGAGACATATTGTTTGGGGGGTTGTTGGCTTTTTTTTTTTTTAATTACATTTTTGTTTTATTTGGAACACTTGGCAGCTGGTGACTGAAAATTATTTTGAGTTTTAAAGCCAGGGAAAAGTTTAAATGACCTTAGAGGGCTAAGCTGTGTACTTGTAAGACCTCTCGTATGATCTCTAGAATTGCTGTTGACAGATAGAGCCTGATTGACTGAAAATCAATGTGATCAGATGTTTTTATGGATTATAGTGGCCTCAGCTAATTACACAAGATTGTTTTTCTAGATCCAAAAGGTTTCAAAGCAAACTCCAGGCAGATGTATGCAGGATTAATCTGCAGACTTGACAGTTTTTCCTAATTATCTTTTATAATAGCAGAAACTGGATCATCTCTGAACTACTAGAACAATTAAGTTGTGGTAGCATCCCAAAGCACAGCTGCCTTTACTCTCTCTATATTTGCCTTCAAGCATAGGTTTTAATGGTTATAAACACATCTCTGCATTTTACCTGAACTTTCCAGTTTTCTCAAAGTCAGTGCCTGCCTCCATTGGTCTTTCCTCACTGTGGGAATTAACGCCTGATCTGGAGGATTGGTACTTATAACTCACTTTTGTATCTCTCTTATTAAAAAGAAAGAAAGGGAAGGGCCCAAAACCACACCTTTAGAGGGCTCTGTAGAATGAGGGGAATGGTCTGTTTTATTTCATTTACTTGACATTATTCATCTCAATACATCTTTTCAGTTAAACATATATGTTAACAGATATGTAAAATATGAAATAATTTATTTTCAGATTGAATTACTTTCCCTGCCCCCCTTCTGGTTTGTTTTTCAATATTCTTAGGCACATCATGTGATCCTTGGAGTTGTCCTTGAAGTGTCCAGAGTTCAAGTTCAATGTTCCTTGTGGGTGCCTTACAAGGCAGGATATTCTGCGATTCTATATTATTATTATTTCTGTTTTATTTTGACTTAACAAACTCTGTGGCTTGAAGAGAAGCTCTGTTTGTGACTATATCTAGGTCTACACATTGTGTACTCTATCAGAACTAAGGTTTTACCATGGTCCTACTTTAAACTAAGAAGAATCTATTCTATCCAAAGTGATTTGTGACAAGTCAGAATAGTGCTTTGGCTGCATTATCAGTATTTGCACATTTAGGGCATTCTCTGATGGTATAAGAGCTCAAGGCATAAATCCCTGCTTTGAAGCTCGTTTTCCCTAGCCTGAGAACACATTCCAGGAAGACATTACCTTAAAAACAATCTTTCCAAAAAAGGGTTTCAATTTCCATAATCCCACATACCTTTGGAATGAGGCCTACCTTGATGGAAAAAGACAAGCTACTGCTTGGTAAAATTCCTTGTCAGATTTGCCAGTTTTGGTTTTACCTTCATTTCTCCGGCTCAAGAACAGGGATGAGGATAACAAACTTTATTTGATGGACACTGTATCTCAATGTAAAGAAAGACAAGAAGCTTTGAATCAAGGGGTTTTATGAGCCTGAATTAATTAATACAGCTAAAGTTCTTTGAAATCCTGAGCCATAGGAGTTATTGAGATGTAAATTTCTGGAGACCTGAGGGTCCCCTCCTTTCAGTCATTGCAGAGGAGTGCCCTGAAACCCTCACTGCTTTGGCCATCCCAGTGTGGTAACTCAAAATGTGTACAACTTCACTGGAAAATTAGCACAGACTCCAGAAGAAAATGTGTCTTGATATTTGTCATGGAGGTTTATGAAATGGAGATAAATAATATGTTTAAAGGAGATTTTATTTTTTTAAAGCGTATGAGCCGATTAAACCAATTATATCTCTGCCAGCATTTGAATATGGATTCATGATGTCAAATAGAATTGGTACTACCCAACTGAGTTAAGAATTCTTCAGTTTTCAGAAAGAATAACCCAAAACGTGCAAATATTCACCTAGGAAGGGGAGGTCTCTCACCCTCGAGGAGTTACTTTAGACTGCTTGTCTCCTGNCCCCCAAACACATTCCTGTGACATTTATCATATTTTGACCCTTTTGGAAAATACGACAAGCTTGCTTACCTAGTTGATTTTTACACCCTCTCAGTGCTTCAAGCAGAGTTCAGTCAGTGTTTTTCAGGGTCTATTGACCACACTGGTTTATTTTAATACTCTCAAAAGGTTTTTCCACTATGTCTGTAACAAGGAAGGGATAGTGATAGAAAACACAACAGATACATTGTAACTGAATGGAAATGATCACTCGGTTTCAGAATAGTCAGTATGGCCAGATTGTAATTTAAGTGCAGGTCCAGAGTTGACTACACAGTTGATCGGACACTTAATCGCTGTGAATGGCCTCCATACTACATTTACAGTGTAGAGAAAGTCTAGAGTTCCATTCTTTCCTTCCATGGATCTACTCATGACATTATTTTGTGCTAAAAATATGGTGAGAATAAATGTGCACGCCCTGCCTGTCACACCCTGTGACAGTGTCTCAGGGTTGGTATCTTGTGGTGAGATGTATTTTAGAATCAGACACTGCAAAGCACTGTGGCATGACCAGGATGCCCAAATTCACCTTGGCTGAGGAATTGCCTGGGCAGACTACACCTCAGCAGGCATGGGGACACATTAAGAATGAGCTGTGATATAGCTGTTGGCTATACATCAGTCACCAGCTCTTGTCATGTCTAAAAATGGAGACAGATTTGGAAGGTGCAGAAGATGGAGCCCTTAGGTTGGATACGGTGCTGATTTGAAAGAATGATGCTCCTCGGGCGGTTGGTGGAAATGCTCAAAAAGGCACCAGAAAAAGAGGTGAATTTGGTGTTTCCTTCTGATCAGCAGCCCACCCAACACACACAGTGGTGTCAGTGAAACAGAACAAAACTAGGTCTCTGCTGGATGTCAAAAACTCTAGCCAGAGCAGGAAGAACTAGCTCTGCCAAAGAGGACCAGGGCCACACCAGCACCTGGTGTGTGTGTGTGTCAGATACTGCAAAAAAAGGGACCCAGTCCTGTCCTAGGCCTGTCCTATCCCTATCAGCAGACCACTCATTCCTTGTCATGATTTTTCCACCTCAGACCTTTAGCAGCTCACACTCACCTCTGACTCCTCATGGTGCTACTCACAATTCCCATATTCTTCCCCTGATCCTTTCCTGACCACATATGGGGTGTGGGGTAGGAGTGGGGTGTGAGCAGGTATAAACTGGAGAACCTGCAATATCATTAATGGAATTTACAGCAGCTATGAACCTGGCGCTCCATACTTTATCCCTGATTTATCATTTTTACAACATTTCACTGTGAGAGTTTATGGCAATTTATGTCATTACACAAATTATACAAATTGCCATTAACTGATGTAATGTACTATAAAGAATTGGAAGCATGAAGAAAAAAATTATTTGAATTTTTCTTCTGCATGTTTGCATTGCTTTATAGCTTAATTTATCAATTCAGTTAATTGAAATTTATATCATTAGAAGAAAATGCACTGAGGTGCTTTCTTTTCTCTTCTTTTTGTCTGGTTTTTAAATTATAGTTTCTTCTTTTTTTCTTTCTTTCTTTTTTTTTTCCATTGGGCCATAATTGCTGAACCTTTTCTCTGTCAAAGGAGATAAGGTGAAAATGACAACCATCATTTCTATCTCTCTCCCCAGAGACTGAACATATCACCTCTGTGTTAAATTTACCTCCACACATCTTTCCTTTAGGCTTGTGAGTTAATCCCAAACAGTCCCTTTAATTCTGAAAATATAACACATTTTTAGAAGAGGAAAAAAGCAGCCTATTTTAGTTGCTTAATCGCCTCTTATTTTTCAGACAACTTTCATTCTCCTAACACAAATTATGATCTGTCACTGAGTGGTTTATTCCAAAGCTACCCCTCCAGTTATCAATAGTAAAATTACAGGGCTGTATTAATTCTTCATTGCAGATGAACCTGGATTATTATCCAGGTTCTTTGTGTGAGGTGTGCTACAAAAAGAGTTGCAAAATCTGATGAGAGAAGAGGCAATTTACACCATCTACAGACAATGGCAGTATAAAGACAAACAACAACCTTGATGGAAAAGACAGGCTCACAGCACTTTCTGTGCTGCTTTCCCATTACACAGGTTTTCATCTGGAGGGTTGCAGGAAAGGTAAATTGAAAACATGTGGAGGGAATTTGTTTTTCCTCTTTCATATGTGACCTGCTCTCGTACTGAATGACTCTGTGAGCCTGACAGTGAGAAGAAGGAATAAATAAAAATACCACCTTCATAGCTGAACTTAGGAGTTTTTGTATGGCTCAAAAGTAGTCTGACATCACCCTGGTGCTAACAGAGTTATTTGCTTATTTTTTTATTATTATTGTTTCTTTTAAAGAAGCTATAACTGGGACACAAATCTTGAAATCCAGAAGCTTACCAGGATTTTTAAAATTTTACAAAATCTCCTTATGTTCTGACTTGTGCAATATGTAGAAGTGCCAGCCTGATTCATATATAGGACGGGAACATTTTCCCTGTGCCTGATTGCAATGGATTTAGCCATATAGACACTTCATGCATTTGTTCTAGGAGTATTGCCTCTTTAAATCACAGTGCACTGTTTACTTCGAAGACTGCCTTTAATGCTCATTAAGTACACACTATCAATGTACAAAGGCCAAAAGGTTGTTTCCACTTTTTCATGAGGAAAACACCTCAGCGCTATCTGAGCAGTGCAAACTTGTCTTCTCATTATGAGGTTGACCAAGGTTGTTTCCTGACATGTGGCTCTTTTCCCTCCTGGTCCCAGCTCTTGCAGGATCTTGTGCTCATTCTGCACTTTTTCTAGTGCAAGTCTTTCTCCTCCTCATCCACATCACTGGATACTGAGCAGGATTTATTCTTGGTTGCCTCTCACTGGTCCCACATGCCAAGGAAGAGATGTGAACACCAATCTCTATTTCAGACAAGTGCTCTGGCCGAACTAATGCATGAAGGAATTGTCTTTCCTTATTTCTAGACAAAAATAAATAAGTTTGCAGTGGTTGGGAGGTGAGGTCAGCTTTGTCAATATGTGTTATACTTATGCAGCCTTTAACCTCAAGGACTGAAAACTTTTCTGGTGAAAGGAGCATCAGTTGTTGAATCTCAAATATCCAGAGACAGATAAGGACCCCAGGATATTCAAACCAGTCATGACAATGGGACAGATGTAAAGTGCAAACAAATATGTAAATATTCAAACTTTTTTATTCTTAAATGTTATGGGCTTGAAGATAGCTACACTGCAATTTTTTCCAGCTAATTTTAACCATCCAGAAGTTGCTATCTACCTAATTAAGTTATTTGTGTAGACTCTAAATTCAGTGGGGACATATAGGGAGATTTTTATATATTAGATTATTATCTTTCCCTGGTTCTGGTACTTCAGTTTTAGCTAAATAAAATCAGGGGAATGTATTACATTTTAAGAATATATCTGCAAATGTAAGGTTTTAAGTGTTACATGTCAGATCATATTTCAAACATGTGCCTACAGTGAAACTGAAGTGTTGATTTGGTTTGGAAATTTGCACTTTATCTTCTAATCTCTCAAGTCCAGATCTTTATAAAATCAGTGGGAGACAGGAATCCAAATACAGTTTCCTAGATTTTCAAGCCTTTTACTTTTTTATTATAAAACCCTAGAAAACCCCCCTCTTTTAACATGATCATTATTATTCTAGGATTCATAAAAATCAATAAGATTCCATATTTCTACTGAAATACTGAATTAGCTGCTGAGTAGTTAGCTCCAAACACCTGAGGAACTGAGAAATGTTTTTGGAGGAAAACAGAAAGAAAAATAAAGCATTAATAGAATTTGACATTCAGAGTCAGTAAAGCATAAATATACATTCTCATCTATCCTGCTTGTTTTATTTGATTTTGATTTCTGCTCAGCTGACTACAAAGAACACCTTAAGCACTGTGCAAACCTTGTCAAAATAGTAAAAGTTATGGAGCAATGAGCAAAAAGGCAAAAGTTAGGTCAAATATTCAACTGCAAATGCAAAATCTTTTCCTCAAAGGATAGGTAAATTTGATACAATTGCTTTTATTACTGATTTTACTTCACTGCACTTCAATGTGCACCTAAAATTCATCCATTGAAAATTTAGTACATATGCACCACAATCAAAAAAAATCTCTAGGGAAACGTGATCATATGCTGTGATGACTTTCTAGGGAGCAGCAAAAAACAAAGGAAAAATAGCTATTACTATTTCCAGATAGAGAGGGCAAACTTGAGGGAACACAAAAAAAAAAAAAAAGGGGGAAAAATGATGAGTAATTTACAGTAAATGTCTAAACAAAGAGAAAAATTACCCTGTAAAATTAACTGGGCACTATTGCATCGTTAGAGCAGACTCGGAATATATTTTAATAAATTATGAACTTTTATAGATATAGAATTTTTCATTGAAATATTTTATTTCACCATTGTTTTTCAATAAACTTATTTGTTATTCTTCAATTGTTACAGAGTCAGCTTTCACAGCAGAGGGAAATACTGTCACGCATATGGCCAGTGACAGTGACAAATTTTCATGAACTCAGAAAGTGGGCAGGAAGTTATTTGTCCTAAGGATGTAGGCCAAGGAATTCAGAAAAAAATAAACAAAAATTGGAATTTCTCATTAACAATTTTTTTTTAATAATAGTAAATTAGTTTCCAGCATCTGCCTTTTATTTTTTGCCTCTAAAATGACTTTTCTTTAACATTATGCTTATAAAACAAACAGACGAAGTATATGGGATTGAATGTAAAAGATCCTTTATATATAGAGAAGATAATGAAGAACAAAAATTAGAGCAAGACAGAGGATGCAACTGACAAAAAAACATTTTTAATTTTTTTTTTTATTTCTACATTTCAGTTTTGGAGATTTCCTTGAGGGACTAATGAGTCCTGGGAGCAACTAGCTCAGTTTTTCCAGTAACTATCAGCATTTGGAATTGAACATATGTTTCAAGTCCAGCAGCTGCTCCTCTCCTTCCAAATTAACATAGTTTTTTTGGAGGTTCTAATAAGCCCAAGGAAGGGGGCAAAATAGAAAGTCTAGGTAGACAAGGATAATGAAAATACATACAGTAATCCCTGCTTTTAAAGCTTGGCTGAAAGTTGTAGGGTTTTAGCCTGGAGGAGAGAGGCAGGGAGGCATATCTGCTCTCACAGCATCGAGTGATATTTTTTGCTTTACATGACAAGACCCAATACACACAGTCCTTGGATTCCTCACTGATTTTGTCAAAGGATGTTTTTGTTAGCAGCAATCTTGGAAGTAGTGAAGACAGTAGAACTAAGGCATTTCAGGACATCTTATGGAGTCCCATGATAATAAGGCTTTGGCATTACAGTTCTTATTGACTAGCCATGGGTTTGATGCTGGTGCCCTGGAGGTGAAGAGCACATTTGCTCAGCCTAAATTTGTTGAATTCAACTGGTAAAACAACATATGTCATAACGATATGATGCTCAGTTCTGGATCTGAGCACAAGGATTTACTATAAAATTGAGAAAGTTTCTGCAATCATATGGACTGGCACACTGCAGACCAAGCTGGAGTATCTTCATGAATGAGTGCTTCCCAGGATTATCAGCTTCAGACCATTGACTCTAACACTGAGCGTGGGATGGGTATCCTGCTGTTGAAATAAAGCACTTAGAGAGCCAAGAAAATAGACAATATGATTTCATAACATTAGCGCATCAATTCAGCTAGTCTGCTACCACTGTTTTAACCTGTCACCTCAGTCTAGAAGCCCATAAATAAAGATACAACTTACAGCTTAAGAAAGAGTATCTCAATAATCTATGCACATCAGCCAATCACTCAATAAAAATACTTGCAAAATATTTGTTTTCCAACATTATTTGCTAGGCAATTATTAAAGTCTTCCTTGATACTTTTTTCTTTTTCTTTTTTTTTTTTTTTTAATTTTACTTACATCTTCTTGTAAAGATGTTTATGCAAGTAAAAGGCTGAGTATCCAAAAGCTAGGCCTAACAGTCCTTGGGTTTGGTACAAGGTAGCTTCTCTCAATCTGTCATTTGTTTTTTATGGCTGATACATGCTGATCCATGGAACGCTTTTTTCATCCCAAAAGGGAACATTTCTTTTTACTCTTTGTAAGTTTTTCAGAACTTTCAAAACAGGGGTTTAAAGTACCTCTTCTTTCCTGCTTTGTTTGTATATAAACTGATATCAATCTTTCCATTTGTGGCAGAAATATTGGAGATTTCTAAGACGTCTGGATTTTATCTCTGTCACCAATACTCTGGTGGTAGTCTTTTCAGCTTCACTTCACTGGAGGTTAACCCATCCTTCAAATTAAATACTCTGAGCCTAATTTGGCCCTATGGGGAATTCAGAATGATTCACTTGACACCGTCATCTTCTTTCTACCCTCAAAGTAGAAAATAAAATCTGAAAGAAAGTCGTCTTAATAACACTCCTCACTGTCACCTAACCTGAATGAATTCTTTCTTCCTAAAGCTTCTGGATGATGGGTATTTGTAGCTCTGTCAGAAAGTTAGTGATTCTGAGCTTTTTGGGAACAAGGGACATTTTCTGACTCAGGGACCTACCCAATGTGTCAGCTTCTGCCATGGGCTGCCTCCTGCATCCTGTGAAATATTGCAAAAGTTATCCATGTCCCCAGTCAGAAGAAAACCAGATTCCCACTGCCATCCCAGCCATTTCCAAACGCTAACTGAAGAAGCCTCAGTCAATTTCTCAATTAATTAAAAACTTAATTATTTGATGACGTTAAGTGGCAAACAATGGTAATTTTCTCCCTCTTTCCATCCATCTCTTTTCAAATTGAATCCGCTGGAGGAGCAAAGATTATTGCTAAACAGAGGTCCTGTGCATGGCATTTTAGGGCCCTGAGCTTGATGTAGAGTGTCAGACTGGATCAAAAATAACAATAAATCAGATTTCCAAACGGGCAGGTTCAGTTTATGTCCATGAGATGACTCAAGTTAGTGAGTGCTGTTCTCTGAAAGATGTTATTAAAAACAGAGCAGGCGTTAAGCAAGCAATTAATAGAACAGAAGTTAGGTATGTACAGTTAGTTTTCCCTACAGTTCTACATCTGGAATATCACACATCTTATTCCCTGTGTGCTTGCAGGAGACAAATCTGTGAACTATGAGTTTGGAGCTAAGAGCCATCCCTACGCTTAGAACATTGTATGAGGCATATGCACCGCCAAAAAAAAGAAAAAAAATTCACAGAAATGAGTAAAAGGATATAAATGTGATCTTATTTGCAAAGGAATAATAACGTGGAACATAAACATGAGTTTGGGATGTAGTGAGACCTCAGCTCAAGTTTTTGCAGCTTGCCACACAACCTTACCATTATCTTAACACATTTAATTATTAATACCTCCATGGTGATGAATCAAAAGTGCTGCATTTGACTGGCACAGGATGGTAAGTGCTTTGAAAGTCATTATCCTAAACACAAAAAGATTTTGAATAATCCTTCAAAATGTCAAGGCACACATCACATCAGCAATTGTTAAATATTTCTTCTGAGGAAGAAGTTAATTTAAAGCACTTTTGATGTTTAATGCCACTCACGACAGCAGCTGAAAATTAACCCACTGCATTTCCCTCCCCCAGACCTCAGCAGCCTCAGTATAATGTTCTAGGGTGGTAAGATATTTTCAATGCATCTTATTAAAAAAAAATCAAGGGCAGCTTTAGGAAGCTTGAAGGATGAAAATTTCAACAAAACTTCTAAATCGATCCATGGGAAGAGAGGGACTGGGAATATTTTCTTGTCAAATATGTCTGTGAAATGGGCCCCTTAAAATTCTCGTTTTACTGCAGAGGATTCTCCTCCCTGCTAAGTGAATTTCACTGAGGAAATATCAAGCTCCCGGGCAGGATGATACCCCCTTCCTGCGGGAGGGATGAAGCTGCGTTTGGCAATCTTTGTAACAATTCCTTCCCTTGTCAGGTGGGTGGGAAAGAGGAGAATGTGTGAAGAGAAAGAAATTAACCTGTATACATAGGGATGTGTTGTTGCTAAAAGAAGTGCTTGAATTTTATGAAAAACACCAATATGGCTGTGAAGTTGTGAGTTGGCCTTGAGACCAAATTAAAAAAAAAATCAAAACAGTAAATCTGTGAATTGCAAAATTTCTTTGCTTACTTCAATGTTATGGATCTTACATTACATTTCTCATTAAAATGGATCGAAGTTTTTCAGTCTTGGGAATGAAATTACTCCTCAGATAGAGATGTAAGGGGGTACTTGTCTGGGTGTTGCAGAGGATTTGCCTTATCTAACAAAATTATCACTTTTTAAAACTGTCACCACATGTTAAATCAGAAAATTTGCATCCTTGGGACTTCCAGGGGTATAAAATAGACCGTTAGATCATTAGAATACTTCTTGTCTGTGGTTTTATATTCCATTCCTTAAAAATGTCTTCTTATTTTCCCATCTGCTTATCTAACTTTTTATGCCAAGACTTATCAATGCTCAAAATATTTAGAAACACTGTCAAGAGCAGAATATTTTCCGTGATGCCTGAAACTTCACCTCATCCTAACCTTAATGTATCCTTTAGGGAGGTGTTTGGGCGACACTGTAAATAACAGCAAAACAAGCAAGCAAGCTAATAAACAAACAAATCTTTTAAAGAGTATGGTTAGAAAAGTATGAGAGAAGAAAAGAAAAATTATACCCAAAATTTTTCTCTATTTTCAAGAATGTGTTGTCCTTAAGTTCTGAGAGTAAGACACTTGCTGAAGCCAGACATAATTAATGAAGTATGAAGTTCCAAAAACATAGTGAGATACATTGTGACCCAAATGCCAGAACAATATTCAGAAATCCCAAATCTTTTTGCATGAGTAAAATCTGATTGGAAGCCTTTGCTTCTTAGCAGAATTACTGGTCTGGTTGAGTTCACGGAGTGGCCAGAAGCTATAGACTAGAGCAAATCATCTTTGATAACAACCAAAAAAAAGAGCCAAAACACAAGGGTACAGCTCAGTTAGGCTGTCTGGTCCAATACAGGAGCATTTTTGGGCGCTCATTTATCAGAAATAGAAGGCAGAGGTCTGTGCATTGGGGGAGAGTATGGTGAAGAAAGCTCCTGAGATAGCTGAAGTAAGATAACGATCTTCTCACCTATGATATAATACTCTCTACAGCAGTGTGAAGCCTGTGTTCTTTATATATTCAGCATTTGATGTCAGCTTTAGTCATTAAAGACTGATCAGCTTGGTAAATGAGAGAAACCTTCCACCAGTCAGTAACACTGGGCTGGTCTCAGGGAGATCCTCTTGTTTACTGCCCTGAACTCCCTGTTACAAAGTGTTAGGACACAGAAATTAAATCTGGGTCTTCTTGCTGCTGCTCTCTGCTCCTAAATAGCCAACCCAGTGAGATGCATGAACTTTCACTCCCTCTGTCCCAATCAGGCTGCAGAATTTGCATTTGCTGTCTTTTCAGGATGACAAGAGTAAGCCCCTCCAAGCCTGGCTCCTGACTTGCTGCATGTGGCTTCTCTGTGAGATGGTAGCAGCCCAAGTCAGGGGACACCAGCAACTCAAGTCAGGGGCCACCAGCAGCCCGATTCAGGAGACACCAGCAGCCCAAGTCAGGGGACACCAGCACAGTGTGGCACAAAGGGAAAGGATCCCAAGTCAGTGTGGGGACAGCTGGTGATGTGGTGCTGCAGGCCAATCTCACACCAAGGATCTCAGGGGCTAAAAGACAGGGAATTATTGACCCCTGGAGCAGCCTCAAACTGTGGACCTCCAAGACTATCCTGTCCTAAATACAGGTAGACCATATGTCTGGCTGTCCAGACTGGGTTTTCTATACATAAAAGATGAAAGATACTTCCTCTCCAGATTTCTTGGTTTATACAAAGAACACAAGTGAAGTCTTCAATACAGGGAGCAGCTTCCACCTCCAGTGCAAACTGCTGAATTTACCTCACAAACTTAGGTGTGTTGCACACAAAGCTAGGAAATACAGAGAAAAAGACAACACTCTGTGTTATATCATCAGCAGAAAAAACATTTCATGTCAGGCATTAGCAGGCCTTTACCTCAACTGACTGGAGGTAAGAAGGGAAACAGAAGTAAAGTTAGGAAAGTATTTAATAAGGAAGTCTTTGGGGATTTTATAAAAATAGCAATGTTAAATAGATACATAATATATTTGAATATGAAATACAAACCAACAAAGACTTGGATCTGTGGGAGTTTGCCAGTGTCCTCACTATTGATTTATTTAGCTTTTACTTCCCTTTCAGAGATATTAAATTATTATTTACACATTTTTAGAATCCTTCAATGGACATTTAATTGACTTAATGAAGTCACAGAAGGAGTGGGTAACTAAAAAAAAAAAAGAAATTCAGGGGATCCTAATTCTAGAGTTAACATTCCTATGATAATCAGTACTACCAAATTGGATGTATAACCTGGCAGTCTACAGAAAACAAAAGAGTGAAGAAGCATTTATATTTTATGAGTTTTGGAGAGCTTTTTGCAATGGAAAGGCATTCAGTTTTTAAAGAGGCAGTTTATGGAGACATTTTATAATCAATAAAGGAAAAAGACTATTAAAAAAAAAGGTCTTGCATTGATGATATTGAATAGTGAAATCCTGCTATGTTAGGGAAAATTTAAAAAAAAAAAAAATCCAACTACAAATTCTTAAACACAAAGTGAGTGTTTTCCAATTAAACTACCAGTGATGACACCAAACCATGCAGGTGAATGCTACTGAATTAAGTTTTCAAACTCTGCAGACTAGATCTTATTTTTTTTACCTCCCAACCACTGAGGGAGGTACCAACTAAACAAGGTTCTAAGACAACAGAGTAGGAACATTTAAGAATCCTGATCCAGCTATAAATGTGTCACTAATACATTTCCCACTAACTTCCATTGCATTAGGTGCTAAATTTATTTAGTTTTGATGGAAGACTTCACAGGAGTCTTCTGATGTTTTAAGGGACATAGTATTATTAGTAGTAGTATTAAATATCCGAGTAACATTATTCATGATGAAGTGTCCTCTTTCTGCTTAGGAAAACAAACATACATCAATGATTTGCAGGCTGGTATCTGTTCAGTCTTCGGTCTTTCTGACAAGGATAGCATTGAGTGTCAGGAATTATGGATTTAGGGACTTGAATTTGGTTATTTCAAGAGAAGCCACCAGTGCATTTCAAGAGTTTGTCCCTCTAAAGGTCAGGAGAGATCAATGCAGTTATGTAAATGAAAACTGTGTGATACAAGCCACAGATTTCAACATTTCTCTTCCTTCCTACTTTCAATACCTTCATAGCCTGTTCAGGAAGCCATCTAGGGGACAAACTAGAAGACAGTCCTGTCTAACTGGCCATACCTGTGTCAGCACAACGCCTATTGGGTAAGTAAATACACAGCACCCTAAAGGATGCTCCAGCAAAGAACAAATGGTTTGCCCTGATCTGGCTGTCTCTCACATCTGGGGATCCCCAATAATTACTTGGGTGCAGTCACACCAGAGAAAAGCAGGCAAATGTGAGAGAAGTGCTTGTGCACTATCCACCAAGAAAATTCTAATCTCACCTGTCATTCTCAAGGAGGCTGTAATATCCCTGAAAATGCATTGTAGACTTTGCTGCTTTTATTCTGGAACTGTTTAGTGCATTTACATTTTCTATGAAACTCAATCAACTTTTTCAGCTTTTCTTTTTGAACCTTTTATTTTTCCCATTAGTCTGTTAATAATTGTTGCTTTCCTGGCATTCTTGTTCTGTTAGGTTATTATGCATTCCTCAGCATTCTAAAAAATGAAAAATGGAGAAAATCACATGCTTTTCAGCTGACTTAACACTGTGTAAAATGCTGAAATTATTAATTGAACATCTTGATTATAAATTAGGTGGAAATAATGTTGAAGAAGCAGCCCCTAGTCATATAGGTTTATTATTAGGGCTACATACTGAATGATTTGAATTCTGTTCTAGTAGTGGTAAATATAGTTATTATGGAAGAATGTGAGCTCGTGGATTTTGGCTGAATGTCAGCTGAATCAAGCAGGGTATTTAATCTATAATTTAAAATTGCATGTCCTAAAACAATGTCTGTGTTATCTCCTGCTTCCACCCTTCCAAGAGTAACGTGGTTATGATCTTACATCAGATAAGGAAATTATTTCAGCCACTACAGAATAACTAATTGCCAATAATACTGTTGTCAGCTGTCCCTGTGTGCAGCAGCACCCTACTGTGCTAAGCTCAGTAGACTCACAACACAAAGTTTGCAGTGCATTTATATGATGACTGAGGAATTGCAGCTGTGATGGCAGATTTCATCATTAATGCTGTTGATGTTAGATGACCTTATATAGTTTGTTTGGATGCCAGACTCGTTAAGTGGAATGATATTATCCAGACTTCATGGGTGCAGCTTTTACTCCCCCTGTGTATTTAGCAGGGCCAAGGCTTCATGATAAGAGTCACTCAGTCGAACACCACACAGTCTAATGCTGCCTCATAAGTCATAATTTCTTCTCCTCCTGATTTAGCTTGGTTTTACAGATTGTATATGTGTTGGACTATTATTTGTGCTTTAGTCTGTACAACACTGACCTTGGTAGAGTCCCAGGCTGTCCGAGCCATTTAGGCACTGCCCTAATAGATACATTAAGCAACAGCTACAATTGTTCTCATCCATCCAGGTAGGCTTGGAGCTCAAGATCTGCTGCTTGACAAATGTGCTGCCTCACCACCACCACAGCACTGCGAGGGAACCCTATTCATCTTAACAAATAATGCAAAGGCAAAGGTGTATCTGATTTGAGGGAGCTGAAAGGTCCATCTATGTTTGTTTGGGGGCTCTAGAGGTTAGGGGAAAGGTTTACCTGAGAGGTTAAGAGCTTATCTCTGTCCTAGATTGAAGAAAACTCGTAAATCTGAACAGCTTTTTCCTTGAGGGTACAGAAATGTGATGAGACCTTCATTATTTCAAATTTCAGATAACTCTATTTCTCACTACTTTCTTTATCTCCTTTCAACTGTAACCTGTTTCTCCTTTCATATAAGAAAAAGACCCAGTGGTGGATGGCAATCCTGGGCTGTCACCTGGTAATCTGCTTTAATTTCTCGACTCTTGTTCTTCTAAGAGTTCCAGACTCAGTTCTGTAAGTTGTTGGAAGCAAGTCACGAGGAGCTGAGGTTTTCTTATACTGGTAAAGGATACTCTACACCTCCCAGCATTGCTCCTTGTATCCAAGACTCTCCTTCTGGACACAGGGAGATGTGAGAATCCTCAGGAAAGTAGGGCTCTGGCATGTTCTTCTGTGCAGAAACAGCATATGTGGGAATAGCCAAGAACATGAACACATAAAAGCAAACAATTTCTACATCTTCCACTCCTTCAAGCCCTTCTCCAAATCTGTATGAAGTAAGTTATACTTTAACTGCCTATACATCAACACTCAGGCAAAGGAATAAGGGAATATTGATCTAAATGACTGAAAAAAGAAAAGGCAAGCAAAATTTACGTCTGCACAAAGATCCTTCATTAGTAGCCACGTGAAAAACTTTAAGCAGGTGTAGACTAGAGAAGATACAGACTTTTAACAAGAATGACAGATGGAAGAGTAACTTAACAAGTCATAAAACCTTAAAAGATTTCTATAGTGATTCCTGTGCAATGTTATGAAACAAAGTTTTACCTAAGAGCATTCTATGCTGCTGGCCCAGAAGGGTCCTGAACAATGTCAGGGCAGATTGGTTACAGGAATCTCATCCACATTGTGTGAGTGGGGACTGCTGGACTCGTGTGTTTAAATTATTCTGTTAGGCAGGATGGGCTCTTGCGTTCCATGTATTTAAACGCTGAGCGTGGGTGTCGACTGGACAAACCATGAAGACCATCAGGTTCCTTTCTGAGGCACCATTCTGCAAATTTAGATGAAGCAAAAAAAAAATTACTTGACTGACAAGGGCAACTTGCCTTGTATCTGCTTTACATCATGGTTGGTCAAACCAATACAGAAAAGATACATGTGGCTTGAAAGTTGCTCGTGTTCCTTGTTTCTCTGGGTTACAACTTCAAACACTGCAGATGGCTGTGGGATATATCTGTGCAACCTAAACTCCTGACTTGCAAGAAAAATGTGCAAGGAGATCTGCTGAAGTCAGAAACAGCAACAACAGCCTCATCCTTTCTGGAAAAGACAGTCATAGAATTGTTTAGGTCAGGAAAAACCTCTAAGATCACTAAGTTCAGCTCTTAACCCAGGATCACTGTGTTCACTAGTACATGTCCCCAAGTGACAAATCCTTGCTTTTGAACACTTCCAGGAGGGCTGTTCCACAACTTCTTTGGGCAGCTTGTTCCAATTTCTGACCCCCCCCTCAGTGATTTTTTTTTTTTTCCTAACATCCAATCTAAACCTCCCTTGGTGCAATTTGTGGCCATTTCCTCTTGTCTTGAAAAATATATGACCAAAGATAAGCTGTCTTCTTACTCTCTGTACACCTTGACCTTTTCACCTTGTCTTCATAGGCGTGTGATATCTATTCTGACAGTTCAGGCATTTGACACCCCCTTTATTCTATGGCCTAAAATAATGTCAAAATCTCTACTAGATTTAGAAAGGCCTGCAGAATGTGCTCACTATCAGCTTCTCTTTATGTGAGTGTGCTTTTCTTAATGTACAGTTAAATATATAACCTTTCTCTTACTGATCAAACATTATTCTAGTCTTACAAGCTTCCCAGGGCCTTGGTTTATGACTATTTCTTCTATTCTCAGTGTTAAATCAATTCACATCCTTGGGGTAGGAAGGAATTGTGCTAAAGAAGAGGTCATTGCTGAGTTTTGGTGTGTTTGTATTGTTTTCCTAGTTAGTGTGAGGACATGCCAATTTTTAGGGAATGAAAGACAACAGTAAACTTGTAGATAAATTCATGTCTTAGAAATTCTCAAAATAGCACCAGCTGGAAAAATGGAAATATTTCAAATGTTCATTAAGAAATAGGAGATTTTAATATAGAGTTTAACATAGGCTGTCCAAATAGACAATATAATTTTCTGACCATATCCAAACCCCTATGCTGAGTTCCCAAGGAATGTGGTTTCTGTCACAAAGAGGAAAATACAGCAGGGTTAGTATGGAAATCAACTGGAATAAACAATTAATATGTTTGTAGCTCTCTACCTCTTCTTGACACCACTGATTCTATAAATTTATATAATTTTTTTTTACTCTAATTTTAGAGTAGGAAATCACCAATGTAACATTCCCCTGCATTGGCATTTATATGTAGTCTTACAATATATTTATATAGACAAACAATTGGCCTGAGTATTTCTAAATACAAAATATTTTCTTGTGGATTGCAAGAAGGTTTTGTTTTGTTTTTTAATCTGTTATTCATCTTTTTGAATGTAAATCCTCTGTTGTAATACGAAAAAATGTTCTAAAAATGTTCTAGAAATTTGGATTCATACTGAAGAATATCATGGCTCATCCATCCGGTTCCTTCATCAGCCTGTGTTAGGTCCAAATACTCCAGAGGAAAATGAAAAAAGACCAAAATAATCAGAAGCAGTATGTTCCAAGACACACATCATAAAACACAAGTGGATAAAATGATACTCCAATATGTAGTTGTTGTTTTTCACCATGAATTGCAATAGTTTATTTCCTCAGCTGTTTTTTTTTAATACTTAATATTTAAGGCATAAAAAGCATGGCACAATGATTGACACTTATTGTCTATTTCTTGTGTTTAAAACCTTTTTTATTTTAAATATTCTAAGCCATGTAGTTTGTGTTTAGCAATGGCTGGCATAAGGTCTTTCTGAAAAAGGTAAATGAAATCAGGGCATGCAAAAAGTGTGCCAGATTCTGACTAGGTGTTTGAATACCCAGAATCATTGAATCATAAAATTTTTTATGTTGGAAAAGAGTTTTAAAATCATTGAGTCCTTTGAGATCACCACTTCCCTGTGCAGTCTACCCCAATGTTTAATAACACACTTGGGTAAATAGATTTTCCCTAATATTCAATCTAAACTTTGGTGCAGGCTGCAACCATTTCCTCCTTTTTAATTATTTTTCTCACTTTGGAGAAGAAACTGACTCCCACATTGCTAGAACCTCCTTTCAGATGGTTGTAGAAAAGGGTGAGGTCACTCCTGAGCTCCTTCCTTTGCTCCAGAAGGAACACCCCCAGCTCCCTCAGCTGTTACTCCTATATGACTCACTTTCCAGACTCTTCCCCAGCTCCATGGCCCTCCTCTGAACACACTCCAGCCCCTCAATGTCCCTCTTGTCATAAGGAGCCCAAAACTGACCCCAGGATTTGAGGTGGGGCCTCAGCAGTGCACAGTACAGGGGTATTATCGCTGTCCTGGTTCTGTTGCCACACTATTGCTGTCACAAGTCAGGTGCCATTGGCCTTCTTGTCCACCTGGGCACACATGGCTCCTGTTCAGCTGCTTTCAACCAGCCCAGGTCCTTTTCCACAGCTTTCCAGCCACTCTGTTGCATCCTGGACCTGCATGGGGTTGTTGTGACCCAAGAGCAGGATCCAGCACTTGTCCTTGTTGAACGTCACACAATTGGTCTCAACCAATCTCGCCAGTCTGCCCAAGTTCCTCTGGATTTAATGAAACTTAGACTTCATTCTTATTTTCTTATTCTACATCAAGGGACTCTTGTTATCTTTATTTCACCCTCAGCATCTTCTATTTGTCGCAGATATTTGATGTAAAGAAAAATCAGAGGTGGAAGTAGGAAATATCCTTTAATTCTGAGATTACTTTTGAGACCAGGTAGAGCTTGTTCATCATCAAATTGCTAGCAAAGAAGAAATGTGGAATATAAAAGAAAGTCAAACCTTACATTATGAAATAGAACCAAGGTTTCTTTAACACTTGAAGAATATAGATTAAATTGGATGATTTTATTAAACAAAACACATACTGGAGTGCCGGGGAAACTCAAAAAATCACATCTGGGATTTCAGCTAATTTAGTGTTTGAAATGGTAAGTTAGATATGCTTTTAAACAAAGGGAAAAGCATCTAGGTTAAACATGATATCAAATAAAAAACAAACACTCGTATGGTATTCACTCCCTTGAATTTTGTCTATCTAAATGTGAGGCATGCATTTTAAGTTGAGCATCAAGACAACTTCTGTGCTCAGCAGAGAAAGGATATCACTTCCAGATGAACAACAAAATTCATGAACAGCTAATGCATCAACAAAAGATATATAAGATGGGAGTGGGGAGATCAATCACCCTCTTCCAGCAACTGTTTTTCTCCATTGACTACACTGAAAGTCTGGAATTGCAGTGTAAATTTCGTGCCTAATGCTTAGACAGATAAAATTAAGTGAGATGAGTCCTACCCTGAATATCTACCACTGCATCACTTTTTTTCATGGTTGGATTCATTGTTGTTAATGGCTGATTTCACTTTCAGCTCTTGTACACTGGAAAATTGTTCTTGCCCTCTGCTTTTCTATATATCAGGGGAATATTTGTACAGAGTAAATAAATATTTCCCAAATTACAAGAAAATAATTTTTCTGCATATTTTTTAAAGAGCTTACATAAAGCTCACGTAGTAAACTTAATCTCTCAATTGTTGTTGGAACATTAAAGGAAAAATAAAAAAGGTGGACTGTACCTTCTAACCTGTTTAAAAACTGTAAACTTGCTAAGCTTCTTTTTTCCTTATTCACAGATATAAACCAGAGTTTTCAAGGATTTGCTTTTCAGAGATTATTCTGTCCTGAAAAAAAAAAAAAAAGAGAGATTCCTGTAAAAAACAGCCCCGAGTAAATCAACATACTCTTTTGGATTTTTGATTTATAGCAATGAACTCTTTTGTGTAAATCAACCAATGATCCTCAAAGAAAGATGCCCTGAGGCTTTAAGGCAACTGAGACTCTGCTCAGAAACTGACTTCAAGTGAAGCAACCTAGTTGAAATATCATCTTCCCAGTTTGAGCAAGCTTTTCATTTTTAATTGAAAGTAGGAGCACTGGGCTAGAATATAAAAGGCCTCTCAGTTCTCTGCCAAAGCCCCATGACACCACACATCAACACCTTTTTTTTTTTATTTATCAATGAGTTAATTTACAGTTTTGGAGGGGGAATGTATAGCTGGATGTATTCCACAGTGTTCTGACGTAAAATAACCCCTGGTAGCTCCCTTTGCCAGTGGTTGAACTCATGCTGCTTAGTTCATGATTAAGGTTCAATTTCAAAATGTGTTATTATGGTGCAGGTGGACACAAGTGAGTGGCGGAGGGGAGTAAGTACAAATGGGAATATATATTTATATATGAATAAACATCTTTTTGTTGTTGTTGTTTGGGTTTTTTGTTGTTGGTGTTGGTGTTTGTTTGTTTGTTTTTAACTTTTTTTTTCTGGTGAAAGTTTGGGAATTCTTGCTTTCACTGGAACCCAAATAAAATTTTTGCTGTTGTGCATATTTTCTGGAAGACTTCATGCTGGGCAAATTATATCCACAGCAGTAGAGCATCAATGAGAGGCAGGGAAGCAAATAATCTAATCACAGAAAGAATTCAGAGCAGGTATATAATCTTGTGCATTTTTCATCCCACCAGCCTGAAGGTCATTATATCTCAACTGGGAAGAACGAAAGAAACTCTGCTCTGTGAGGACAGACACAGAGTTACAGAATCATTAAGGCTGGAGAAGCCCTCCAAGATCATGGATTCCAATCATTAAGCCAACACCACCAAAGTCACCACTAAACCAAGTCCCTAACTGCCACATCCACATGCCTTTGAACCCTTCCAGGCATGGTGACTCCAAGACTGATCCAGGCTAATTCTCCAGCTCCCTCAGCTGCTCCCATTGGATGGCAACAAATGTCACCAGTAAAAAACTTTTCTTGAGCAAGTACTGCCAAAAAGAAGAAAACAAACAAAAAAAATAACCCAAACAAACGAAAAACCAAAACAAACAAGAAACCCACAAAAACACCAAATCAACCAACCAAAAAAAAACCCCAAAAACTCCAAAACAGAAAACAAGCAAAAAAAAAGCAAACCAAA
>VZRM01001887.1:38884-53848 GCA_013397955.1 Grantiella picta | reverse complement strand
AAAAAAAAAAAAAAACAAAACCAAACCAAACTAAACCAAACAAGCAAAAAATACTCAAAAAAGAAAAAACAAACCAAACCAAACAAAAAACAACAACAACAACCAGATTAAAAAAAAAATATCGCAAACCACTAGTTACCCCAGATTTTGGAAGACTACCTTCCTTTGTCCTGTTTTTAAAAAAGCCTTAATTTCCTTAAATACAGATTTGCAGAAGCATTTCCTTGGGTGTAGTTTATCTCAAAGCAACAGTCCTTGAAAGACTTTTTAGGATGACTTTCTGGAAAGCATGGAACTGTTTTTTCTGGTTTTCAGTAAATGGTACAACTTGTAACAGCTAATGGCATTACTCTCAAATATGTGGTCCAAGTGGCCAAGACTTGCAGTCCAGCACTGAAATCCTCAGATATTTTGTGTGGGCAATGCTATTTAAGCAGGGAGGTTTTTGGGTTTTTTTTTTGGGTTTTTTTTTTTTTTTTTTTGGAGAGGTAAAATTTAAAATGTATTACCAAAAACTATATTTAAAAAAAAAAAAATTTTGCCCTTCAAAACATCTATCAGTAACCTTATTACAGAATGTTCAGAACCACAGATTCCAGTGGTTTCTTCACACGTGTCAAATATTGAAGTGTATTCTGAAGTCTCTAATAATAAAGTGAAAATAAAAGAAGCAGGCTTCCTCCTGAAGTTCTTCCAAACAGTAAATACATTTATTTATCAACCTGCAGTATTGGATATACCTGCTCCCAGTGGACTCACTTAGTACCAGGAATTATTGCTGAACAGAAAGCTTATTTAATCTATTATGGGTCAGAATTTTTATCAAGCTGCTTAATTAGAGCTCTCTCCCTCTCTGTCTCTTTTTTTTAACAGCTTAATGAGGAGTTTCATCACTCCTGCCAAGATGAGTCGGGTGTTTTCAAGCAGATGAGTGTGATGTAAGTAAATATGCAATATGATGTATCTTTCTTGTATCTTCCTCGTATCTTCCATTCAGAAGTAGGGTCAAAAGCTTCATTAGTTCAATAATATTTCAGGGAACTGTTTAAAACTTTTAGTAAGGGCATAACAACAAACGCATGATCTTTTTCTAGCTAGAGCCTCCTAAAAGTTACATTAGATGTTTAATGAAAATATAAAACTTTCAGATGGTTTTATATGAAATAAACCCCATTTTTGGAGTGTCTTTCTTCAGGGAACTACTTCCACATAACATTTTAATTGGAATTATTTGGTATAGAATGTGAGAGGGAATTGGGAATAGTATCTCAGTTGTTCCAAACAATGACCTCATTTGTTATATAAAAAACATTCCTTGATGAAAATACATGAAGAAATAATAGGACTATGGTAGGGTAAACAAGTCAGCAAGTTTTGAAAAATTATGATCCTAATTTAAAAAATTACTGTTATCCTGACAGAGCTATCTGGCATAAAGAGACTCCACCTAAATTATAGAAGTCTGAAAAAATAATACTAACGGAACAGGATCTAATTTAAACAGGATCTAATAAAAGGTCATCTGTGATCTGTGTACTAACTGTGACTATTACTTGGAGCACAGTTTACTCCTCTGTGGCCTGGATTTGGTGAAGTTCTAATGGGCCTTGTGAGGTCCTGTCAGCATCATGCCCAGAATTCTGCACCAAACAGGACAAATGACAATTTGCAGAGCAGGTTAAGTCTCAAGGCTCTGCGAAGATAAATCACCATAACCTCATCCTTGTACTCCAGCAACCCCCGTCAGCAGAAGTTTTTGGAAATTTTTCTTCCTTCAGACTTCAGCATTTTTATGCATTTCCTGTAGACCATTTTCCTCAAAACCCCAGAAACTGTGAACTCACAGGGGTCTATTTATTTTGGAGCATAAACTGTATGCTCATTGAGGATTTGGTCCCAGAGAATTTTTATCAACTGCAAACACACAAGGAATGGGACAAGATCGCACTTTCAATGAAGTCAGTACTAATATTAATATTGACTTCAACACCACCAGCATTTTAATCCCAGGATGTTTTTAATATCATTTAAACCCAGAGTTTCCCACTAGCTTAAGAGAAATACTCAAGTGAAAAAAGACGTTAAAGTGAACAAACTGCAAGATCATTCACTAATTGAAACATTACGTATCTTAAGAGAACATGGACAAGGCAGAGGTATAAAGTATGTAAACAAATGAAACAATTTCAGTATTTATTGGTAAATACTGTCAAGAGAATAGTAATAGAGCTTTCTGATTAAATAGCCAAGGAATAAAGGAAAAAATAAAAGGCTGTTTTATCCACATTTGATTTCATAGATTATCTGCAAAAAGACAGGTTGCTTTATGGGAAAGCAAAATAAGTCCTACATTTACATCATTGTTCTGCTGTTTTTTCTGGAAAGCAATGAGATGAAAAGCTGCTTAGAAAGGAGATGGAAACCATGGAGGTGAAAAACACATAGTCTCTTACAGACAACCAGATACTGTTTATAAAAGTTTCTTTCTGCTGGAAAGCTATTGAGCTAAACCCCCAACCTTATTGAAAAAGAGTCAGGAGATTATGAATAACCTATCTTTGAGGAATCAGCAAGCATACATGGGATTTCTGTTTGAACAATGATCTAATCTGTGCTTTTATTACTTACTATTGGTAAAATCCTGGCTGTGCTAAAGTCACGCTGACAAAACAATGTGATTTTACTCCACTTTAATTATACTTCCCTTTCGAAATATACGTGATCATTCTTGAGTTCTGGAGCTGATAGAGTTTTGCTTGTGTTCCCTAAATTATACTAGCCTGAATTAGTAGCAGTAAGATATACCCCTTATTTATTTTTACTGATCCTGTAATAAGGACCAGAAGAAAATAAAATGCATCTTATCTGGGAGATAATTGTGATACTCTCTTAAGGTAGAGCTACACTTTATTTCGTTAAAAATATCTGAACTGTCTGCAAATCGGCATAATACAAAAAGGCAAGGGTTATTTTTTGTCTTTATGCCATCTATTTTCTATGTCAGATTACCAAAAAGTTCTACAAGAGGACTAAAATGATAAGATCTATACAAAGACCTTTTATAATTGGGGTGAGCAGAGCAAGACCCCAAGGTGTCCCATTCTGAGGGACATAAATAATTAAAAGCTTCCTATAGACCACAAAAATAATTTGAAAATCTCTTAAATAAATAGATCTCTCTGTCTTTCTGTCTATCAATCCATTCCTCTCCCACAAAGATAAGATTTCTCACTATCTATGCAAAATTCATTTGGTTTGAAAATGTATTACTCTGGTATGATTTGAAATGTCAAAAAAGTACTAACTCCCCAGCTATATGTGTGATTGTAAGTGCTTTAGAGCATATGAATATATTCTTTAAATCTTCAGGATGCAGGTATCCCTTGATCAAATGAAGTCTTACCAGCAGCTGTGTTCTTTCAGAGGGATGACAATTTCCTGATAAATTCAAATTATAAGGCATTTTGAAGTCTTTTTGAGATGAACAGATCCATAAAAATGTAAGACAATCTCAGACCACTGGTCAACTGTGACGTGGTACATAAAGTCACCATCCTTATGGCAACTGCCTGCAAAAATAACACAGGTGACATCAAAGTCTTCAGTAGCAACTGACTTTGTTTACTCCATTTCAGGTGCCAGGGTGGATCCAGTCCAGCCCAGGAAGAATGAACTGGCATAGATGGAATGACAGACATTAAGCATAAGTACTTTTTATATCAAGCCTTTGGCAAGTTACTTGTTGGAAAAATCTGTTCTCATGAACAGCATCCAAAATCTGCAAGTTGTGCTACTAAGGCATATGATAACTTCTAATATCCAGGGATATGCTAATACATACCATCCTGGGATATGCCAAATCATTGCCAGGATAATGGCTCATTCCAGATGCCAGTCAAGGTCCTTTTTGACAGCCTCAGGGCATTTTAGTATAAAAGCAGGTTTGACTGGGTTGTTCAGAGCAGTGGATCTTTTATCTTCCTCCATCCCCCCAAAAGAAACTGTAAATAAACTTTGCATGAAAAGAGGATGGATGCATTTACTGTTCTGGTTTTATTTGTTGTTTTTTCTGTGGGTTTGGCAGGGTTTTGTTTTCTTTTGCTTTTAATCTCCCCACATGTTGCATCTAACAAAAAAAAATCTTCTTTCCTATTATTTATAGACCATGGACACCAGAAAATAATAACAAGCACAAGCATAACAAATACAAATATAATGAGAAAAAAAAAGAAAAGTAAAGATAGGAATAAGGCTTTATAGTTTGTGTTGTTTCAGAACCCTAAAAGAAGAAGGTTATTAGAGATTAAAACAAAAGATTTCATGTGATTAGTTACTACTCATGGACAATTTTTCAGTGAAATCTTAAGGCTGGTGGAATGTTCTAGTCACAAAGTATTAGGCAGTTCTCAATTATTAGAATATGTACCAAATAAATTGCTTAAGGTATGCCTAAAGGTTCAGGAAGTTTAATTTCAAATAGTGAAACATTATTTATTTACTTATTAATTTATTTATTTATTTCAAAATTCAATTTATACAAACAATTAAAAAATACACAAGTATCTATGAATGTGGATGGTCAACGAATTGCATGTTTTTCACAAGAAACTAATTATAAAATATTCACAGATGAGAAGGCATAGGTGATCCTCCAGAACAACACAGCTGATAGAATTTCAATCAGGTAAAAAAGAAATTTTGGGAAAAAAAGGAAAAAGAAAACCAGGGTACACAAGGCTACTGCAGTAGGTTTTACCAGTACATTAACTACTAATTAACCTTAATTAAATTTAATTAATATAATTTAATATTAATCAGATCATATTAGGTATTAGAGTAATATTACTTAATATTAATTAAGATGAATTATTAAAAATTTAAATAGCTTAAAAGAATGCTAAGCTGATTTATTCATTATTTAAAGATTTAGCATCAAAACTGTATATTTTCCTAAAGTACACCATAATTCTGGGCTGCTGTGAGTGACCTATATGGTCCTCCTCCTATGACTTATCTGATGCATTAATATTTAATCAGAAGTTCAATTGTGTACTCATAGAAGTTTACCAGGTACAGAAAAGCTGGTTTGGTCTCTCAACATATTCACTTGTATTCCAAAAGCGTGCAGTCTACCCAAACTGAGAAGTCACCTTTTTTTTTTTCAAGTCTAATTAAACTGATTGCAGGGACGGGCTAATGAGTCTGGGATTAGGTTACCTCTTCTGAGTAATATATTCCATAAAAAATCAATTTACCTCACAATCAGCAGCACCTTTTGTATATAACTTTGGTATATATTTCTCAAGAAATGCAACTTGAAATGTCTGCAAAATGCAAACAAGGACCTTAGGCAGTGAATGGTTGAATGACCTTCACTAGGAGGTCTAGGGAGAAGCAAGGACCAGAACAACTTTCCCAAGTTTGACACTAGCACCTCACTCCTTGGTAATTTTTCTTCTACTTAATTTGTTTGGATTGGCACAAAGGTCTGTAGGAGAAACTTTATTGCCCACGTGGTGCAAGGTTTCAGACTAGATGGCCTTTTTGTCCTTGACAGCAGGGAATGTCAAGGGAGCTACGAAAATACAGTACAGGCTTAATACTAGAGTTTCTGTATGTAGCTTTCATACCCATACTCTCATCAGAAGGTGAAAAAAATAGTAGTAAAAAAATCAAGTGGTCACACAAAGAAAGTTCCTCAGATCAGTTCTATTGACCTTGTTCTTGCTTCTTGTCAGTTCCCCACATTATACAGTGAATTCTTCCATACATCTCTGGGAAATAGAAATCTTCAGAGAGATACAGCATGAAGGAGAAACATTTAATGGGCCACATTACAGCAAAATCCATTGATCTGCTTTCGTTTACTTGTAGGCATGATTGAGGGCTCAAGTAATTGAATTTTCTTCTTGTAGTCTGACATTTTATTTTCTAATTTTTTTCTTTGTTCTTGAGACATGCTAAGCAAACAGAGCTGGGACCGAAGCAGGGGTAGCCTAGACAAGGAGAATAGTCTAGGCAGAGAGACCTGAACTTCTTCCATTTTCCTTCCTGCTAATTTGAACTGCTATTGGGACCAAAATTGGGCATTGGCACTTTCTGGGTCTTTGCTTGGAGTTGGCAAATGGAGGAAGCAGTGATTTCTTTAAATTGGAATTTAATCCTGATGATCACATCCCTCTTAGCCAATTTCCATAATGCTTATAGAGCCAAATTTGCACTTCAATCTTAGTACAGTAAATGTAGACATCCAGCAGAAATTACATAAAGACAATTTTCTATCACCAGGAGTAACTTATCATCCTGTTACAAAGACCTTGGGCCAGAAATCCCAGACAGCTTAATGAAGTCATTTTGGAAAATCATAATATTTCAGAGTATTTTACTCTCCTTGTAATCCATTGTCAGAGGACATGATTGAAGGTCCAGAGATAGGTCAGTTATTAGCTTATCAAAAATCCCTTTCATCGCTGCTGAGGATTTATAATCAACCAAGAGACATGCAGCTGTCAGGACGTGGCCAGGAACACATGCAATGCAGGGCTGGGCAGAATACAAATGATCATACAAGATCGATCAGATGATTTTTATGAGATCAGTCAGGTGGTTTGTCCTTGCACTTGGCTGTTTAGGGAGTGTATCTACAACCTTTGATGATGCTACTAAGATCCTTCTTGGTTTGTTTCTTTTTCTTGCTCTATCTCTTCTCTAAATTTTAGGTCTTGAGACACAAAATTCATGGTCAATGTGAGTCTTGCAAATCATTGTCCACATAAAAAAGAATCTACAAATCAGTCCCAGAGAATGAGTAATTGAAATAACCAGCAATCACAGAATCATACAATGTCCTGATTTGGAAGGGACCCACAAGGATCGTTGTTGTCCAACTACTGGCCCTGCACAGGACCACAGGAATGATGAATATATCTTATTTCCTCCATCACTCTGCCTCTCTTTTACTTTCTGTCCTTTTTCCTTCCCTTTTCTTCCTGTTTTTTCTCCTATTATCCACTAGTTATAAGGAAATATTTAACAGGAATAACACAGCAAGCCTAGAAAGAAAATAAGAATGCCCTTTAAAGTTCTCATATAAATAACTTAGATAATTCCAGGATAAATAAAGTTGGTTTGATTGTTGAATAGTTTGGATTAGTTTGGTTTGATTTGGGTTGGGTTGGTTTGGGTTGGTTTTTTTCCTGGACTTTTGTATGCACCAGGACAAACCTCTGGGCTTATGAGGCCCTCAGGTATCTTGGTGAAGTGTATTTGAAATAACGTAGGATGAACTCTTTGTGAAACTCTTGCTGCAGTGATATTGACAAAGTGATCACACATGGCGATGGTAAAGTGGTGTGTGTTATTGTCCAGACTACATTCTTGCAATCTCTTCAAATCTCATTCTCTAGCAGAAAAGGGATTTCCATTAAACTCATAGCTTTTCTGTCGTTACTTTGGATTAATGGGTTGCTGATATAGGAACCAGGGGACTGGGGAAGACATTTTCCAGGAGCAATGTAGACCTTTGCAGCGTGAGGGAAAATTATCGTCTTGCAGTTGTCGCTTTTCATTTCAATCCATAAATATAAATAATATGCTTAGCAGAACAAATAAGTGGGTACTTTTTTTGACAAAACACCAATTAGTTTAAAAATTCTGTGTTTGTAAGGAATTTATTCAGGATTTGATGTGGTTCTGATTGGTTTACTTCAATGAACATGAAAAAAAAGTATATTCAGTCACTTTTGTGCCAAGTTTATTAATATTTTTCATTAGACAAAGAAGAAAGAAAAGTATAATTTGATTTCTCAAGTATATCCCAACAGTCAAACTGTGCAGAAAAGCCTTGACACAGAAACCAGTTTACTTGGCCAACAATCCTATACAGCTCTACCTCTCACTAAATACAACAAAAAGCCACACTATGCCATAAAGTATTACAAAGGGCTTGTTTTATATACAGGCTTTACTCTATTGGGAAATATATTAATAGACCCTCATTTCTCCTGTGTCTTGCAGCCTACTTAGCTCTTTCAAGCTTAAAAGGACAAATTCTGTACCTCCTTTAAATGTCTCAAAATCAAAATAATATTGTTTTCAAGGCACAATAATTCTACTATATTGTCTCACTTAGACTTAAACTATTTCAAAGAAATTCTTTTTCATCCTTTCTTATTATTGAAGTGACCCTACAATAGCAACAAAAGATAGATCTGCTGTTTCCTTTCTTAGGTATCCTGGTAGCATTTCATTCTTCTGCTCACCCCCTTTTAAATCTGCAGGAACTCTATCAAAGCCTATTTAAATGTATCTCTAATTTTACTCTAAATTATTTCCAGAAATTTAATACAAAACCACACCTGGCTAAATTTTCTACAGAAATAATTATGTAAAGTGACCATTGAGCAGAAAATGAAGACATTTTTTTCTGCCAAAGTACATCATATCGCATGTCTTCTGAGTATTTTTTTTTATTTATTCAGATTTTAATGTTGTCGTTATTATCCTACATCAGATAGTGTGTACATAAGAAAAATAACAATATAAAATTTAAATTTTACAACCCTCCTAATTCAGGAGACTACAAAAAACAATAGGATTTAAAGTTAAACTCACACATGAGTGATATCAGGAGTTACAGCATGCTAGGATAGCAGTTTGAATTGCATTTTTAAACATTTCCACAGGTAAATGGCACAGAAGAAGATGTTACAGGATATTAGATATATTTAAATCAGAGACTGCTTCCTTTTCATTTCAGTGGAAAGACTTACGACAATATTGAAAATGAAATTGTATCCTCTTTATTTATTTAATCCAAAAGCTAATAAAGGAACTAATTTCCTAAACTAATAAGCCTGAGAGTAGATAAAGTCTTTTAAACAGCCAGCACATCTCTCTTCAGTGGAGGATGGGTATGTTTTAGGGAAGGTCCTGATAAGAACCTTTGTTAGTATGGTGAACCTTCTCTATCAGTCTCCAGATTTATAAGCCTTACTTTGTTGGTTAAGAGCATGTGTATGCACAAGGGCAATAGCATGACATTGATTTCTTTAGGAGCTCCTCTTCAAAATCAATGGAAAACTGTGTTTAAAAATTGAAGGTACGTTATGGTGTTAGAATGCAATATCTTATGACCTGATCCAAAAGACCCTTAGGTTAAGTTTCATCATCTGGAGTTTAGACATCTAGCCAAACTACCTATTTTAACTCCTCTCTGTGATCAATGTAGAGAAATAGATGCCTTTTTTTTAACATGAAGTGTGATTTATCCTTTGTACTCAGTCTGAGAGAAGTGAGGAAAACAGTTAACCATTTCCTCTCCTTTTCTGTAGACATTTCAGTCTGCAAGTTGTTCTCTTTTCTTAGCTTCTCAGCAAGTACTCAAATCCTCACAAAATCCAAATCTCTTCCTGTTTGCAAGTTTCTTATTAAAGTATTTTTGCACACTAAAACCAATGCCAACATAAGCCAGAAATATAAATGAAATATATAGTGAATCAAAATTGGTCCTGAAAATTATTTCTCAAGAAAGCCAGGGCAAATTCTAATTTTCCAGCATCATCTAGTATATAAAAATAGTGTCTAAAGTTCCAGTAAGGATTTCAGCCCTGGTACATTAACTTCAGCATATACAGACAGCAGAAGCTAGTCTCTTCCCTTAAGAGTTTATAATAAGAGCAGACAAGAAAACAAAACCTGGAAGGAAGGGACAGGGGCATGGAAATACTAAGGATGAAATTCTAGTCTTAGTAAAAGAAATGGAAATTTTGCTGTAGCCTTAAACAGTGTTAGGATTTCAGCCTAGACAGTTTTCCAAAGACACACATGAACAGGCTGCCCAGAGGAGCTGTGGCTGCCCTGTTTCTGGAATTGCTCAAGGACATGTTCAAGGCCTCACACAGGTGATTGAGGAGCCAACAAGGAGAGATGTCCCACTGGACCTTGTCCTCTCCCACATCTAGGGGCTGGTGGGGAATGTGAAGCCCCAAGGCATGAGAAGGTGGATTTGGAGATCCTCAGGGCAGTGAGGAGGGCATGCAGCAAACTCACTGCCCTGGAGTTCAGAGAGCAGACTCCAGCCTCTTCAAGGATCTGCTTGATGGAGACCATGGAATAGAGCCCTGGAGGGCAGAGAGGACCAAGAATGAGGCTGAATTTAAAGTATCAGCTCCCTGAAGCTCAAGAGTAGTGCAGTCCCAGGCACGGGTATAGGTTGGGTGGAGAAGTGATTGAGAGAAGGTCTGAGGAGATAAACTTGAGGGTGATGGCTGATGAAAAACCCCTGAGCTGGCAAAGTGTGCTCACAATCCAGAAAGCCAAATGTCTCCTGGGCTGCGTCCAAAGGAGTGTGGGCAGCAGTCGAGGGAGAGGATTCTCCCCCATTTACTCTGCCCTTGTGAGAGATAGAGAGGGGCTCTTCATCAGGAACTGTAGTGATAGAACAAGGAATAATGGGTAAAAATGAAAAGAGTGAAAATTAGGTTAGTTATTAGGATTAAGTTCTTTATGGTGAAGGTGGTGAGATATTGGCAAAAGGTGCCCAGAGAAGCTGTGTCTGTCCAACCCCTGGAAGTATCCAAGGACATGCTGGATGAGGCTTGGAGCAACCTGGGATAGTGAGAGGTGTTCCAGCCATAAGCAGGGGTGTTGGAACTTGTTAATCTTTAAGGTTCTTTCCAATTCAAGTCATTCTGTGATTCTACAAAACCTATGTCTGACCTTGGAAGTGCACTTTGATCTCTAAAAAACCTCTTGGATTTCAAAGCAGTATAATTTTGTACATAAGTCAGCAGGACTTTTTGACTTTTGAACAATGTACACAGGGTCTTCCCTTGATACAACACAAGAAAAGTGAAAAAAAATAACAGTAATAATAAAAAAGCAAATCCACACAGAAATTAGATTATCAGCTTCGGAAACATATTTAATTATTTTTATCCCATACATATTTGTTGATTCTAAGACTCCTATGTTGCTATGCCATTTTAACAAGAGGGAATGTGGGCATTTTTTAAGCAGTCTGTCAGCACAATGAAACAAGACCACAGCTTTGTATTTTTGATCAGTAGTCTCTCTTTCTCTTATTATGAGGAAAAAATACTTAGTGAGTCATAATTTCAGCAAAAGGAGGGAAAAAATCCCTTCCTTTCACTCCTTTAGACCCCCACATATGCTGGAAAGAGGGCAGAATTTAGCAGTGTCCCTTTAAATTGTCTTTGATTCCTGTGTGTAACTCTTCTACCAGGTTTTAGTGCCATATTGTAATGTTAAAGTGTAAAACTCTGCATCTGCTGAGGCATTTGGCTGGAAAAGCAAGTATGTCAACGGCTGTCCCTAGCTGCCATCACACATATGGATTTTCTGTGTTCAGCTCTGCCATCTGGTAGTTAGACCTAAATTCACTCTTCATTTAGTAAGGACTATCTACCATATCATACTTCATTCTATATGCTATCCCTTTTCATAGCCTTGTTTTATGAAACTTTATGTAGTGTTTGTGTGCCCCATATGTGTGAAAATGTTGAAAGTTTTTGGAAATATTGAGGAAACACTTTCTGGATATATCCCAGCCAAGCACACACACACAAGTGTACAGACACACTCACACACCAACAGAGCACCTTCTCCAGAAGAGCAATAAGGAATCCTACTTGAATACACAGCACTGTAAATGTAATTTCTAGTGCTGTTGATTAGAACTTGGAAATGAACATAACAATCTATAAACAGAAACTAGTGTCATTTGAAGAGGACCACTTAACAGTGTAATGAGGATGTGGGTTAATATTCTTCCCAGTCTCTTTTCTCTACTTGTGACATCTTTGGTAGCAGCTTAATCTGATGATATTTCCTGCCCTCTTTACTATTTTGTCACAGGAATAAAGCACTGGGGTTTTATGGCTTCTTACCAGAGCAGGGGCAGCTGTATTGGATTGACTTTTTCAATCCTTAAATGCCTTAACTGTCTTTCCTTCTCCTTGCCAGGCTCTGCTTATATCTTCCACTTTTAACATGTTCTTAGGATGAACTGCTGGGACAGTGAAAAATGCATATTACTGAAAAGTTGAAAGTGGGGAGACTGCAAGATCTCTGTAGATTTCAGGAAGGCCAGATGAAGATTATTTTTTATCTCTAAAAGAGGTTGAGATGAACATAAATCTCCCCTGGTGCCAAGTCTCACGAGTTACCAGGATTATTAAATAAATTTTCCTTTGTGATGTTTTAGGAGTTATGCTTGTGACTAGTTACAATTTTTTGTAAAATATATGGTAATTCAGAATCATCTGTTGAGCCAGAAGTGCCCTTGTGCTGGTAAGGTAAGATGACTGATGGAAAGCTCTGGCAAGGATACAGAGAAAGGGGTGTAAAAAATTTCAAACCTGAACAACCTGTGTCTGAGTAAAAGAAATCTTCCATTAGTTTTAACATTTTTGAGGAAAGTTATTGGTTTGGGTTAGTTACTTTGTATTAGCAAGTAAATTAAAAGTCATACCTGGCCCTTTAGTGCCACACATTTTCCATGGATTTCAGTTCCAGTGAATGCAAACTAGGCTACGTGTAAACCATTCTTACGTGATCAAGGCTTTGAAAAAGTTTTTGTACATATATATCATGGTGCCTTAAAATTCTGTCATGTAGCCAGGTTCTCACTCTCCTCTCCCTCACGTAAGCCTTGAGCTTTTGTTCAGAGCTTGGTTTGAGTCCAATCCACCTAACTTCAGGCACTTAATAAAAGACCAAAAGAGAGGTGGTTTTGGTTCAGTAGACAGATGTAGAGAGTGAGTAAAGTCCTTAGAAGTGGGTGTCTGGGTAATTTTTAGTGTCTTCAATGTACCTGAGACATCCGTATAATTCTGGCACACAAGCAATGAAGCTCCTTCTGAAGTGCCAGGCAAGATAACCCAGGAGATCTGACAGGACAGTAGGTGTTTCTTTTTTTTGGCACCTGAATGTTACCACTCCTGTTGCCTGCACAGAATGACTCAGCCTTTACAAGATCTGAGCCTCAACCACAGATTAATTTTTTTTCTGTGACCAGTGACCTTCAAAAACAGCGCAAAAATAACAACACGAGGAGAAATTAATCATCATGTCTTCTGAGCAAAATGTAAATGCGACTTTTAACCATAACTTGTGATTGGTTGCAAAAAGTTCATAATACTGTTCTAGGTGTGCTTACTGACCCAAAACATCAACACAAAATTGGCCAGTATGACTCAGATATTGTGGGTGACATGTTTCTCTGGAATGGCAGCTGGAAACCAGGTAGGATCTCAGGGCATCTCCAAAGACTGAACACTGAGCAGCCGAAAATTATCTTGCTAAAACAATGGTGGAAGAAGGTACCTTCAGAAAGCAACAAATCTGATCTGCCTAATGCTTATGTCAGGAAGAAATCAAGCCCAGGAAGTACCTTATCATTTCCACAGACATCAAGTGGATAGCCTATCCTAAAGAGAAACCTTCGGAATTTAGTGAGATGAATCTCATACTACTGTTGGGTTAACCTTGAACAACTGTGAGATACAGGAACAAACAAATAATTAAAAATTTTTTAAAAACCAAAAAAAAAAACAAACAAACAAACCCAAACTGGCCAGATGTCAAGAAAATATGTCTCATCTGTGTGCTCTAATGAAGTAAGTACAGATGTCCCAAAAGAAATGATGGAAGTAATTGAGCTTTGAATAAAAAAAAGAAAAAAATTGATACATTAACGCCTTTGAGGTTATAATGCAAGAGAAAATCATCTGTTGGTGGGAATGAGACAGAAGAATGGCTTTATATATCTTTTGGCTCTATCCCATTTTCCTTTATGTGATAGCTTTTTTTCTTCCTTTCTCTTTTGCTCTCTCCCCTCAGGCACTTTGTTTGATCTCTTACATCACATACATGGCTCTTCATTGCTTCCCTTATTTGCATTTATTTATCTTCTGGAGACTGCATCACTACACAATCAAACAAAATTATTGAACCTTGAAACAGTTCTAGATTGCAAAGATGACACCATAGTAAATTCACATTTGAAATAAAACCTAATCAAATATTATGAGAGGATATGTATCAAATCAACCTCCCAAGAGTGTTTGCATTATAAACTTAATTTTTCAAGTCTATGTTTGCATAAACGTCCAGCCAAGTTCACCTCCAGTGCAACTCGTACCAAAGTCAACTGAGTTACGTTAAGAATCAACTGGAGTCTATTTATGCATTACAGGATAGTTTAATTTATCTATTAGCTTTATCTTTTGCAATGTTAGAGGTAGCAAAAGACTGTATATAAGATATCTTTGTAGTATTAGATGAAATTAAGTATCGAAATTTTTTCTTTATTTAAATTTTTACTTAAAAATAAATAAATAAATACATACATACAAATAAATACAACAAATGAAACAAAAGTGTGAAAAATGCTGAAATTTTGGAGGCATATTTTATTGGTTTTGGTTGTTTTTCTGCCAAAAGCAATGAATCAATCAATCAACCAATCAATTCATTTCTCATCCGAACAGAAGCTGAAAAATGTGTACCTAATCTTACATATAATTAGATATGACATGACAGGAAAATCAAAAAAATCAGATTTTGTGTTCTTCATCCTCATTGTCTGTTTTGACAAAAGAGTGAAACTTTAACTTTGTCCCTCAATTTATTCTTCTTAACTTCTTCCTTATTCTGAACGTCCTGAAATCTGTTCATGAACTTCAGCTCATCACAACATTGTGCTGCAATTGTGCTGCAGAATCTGGAGGTGCCACTGAAAAGCAAACACTCTTGACAAGTTAATGAAAAAAGCATAAATTTTTCAAGTTTGTGGATGCACTTTGTCTGTGAATCTTTTGGTCCCATTTACAAAATGAAAGAAGCAAAAGTAGTTCTGCCTCAGACATGGATTCTGGTATTACATCCAGACCTCAAATTTCTAAAGACCTTAAAAAAAACCCCAAACACACACATCAAAAA
>VZRM01001887.1:0-33108 GCA_013397955.1 Grantiella picta | reverse complement strand
CTCTTCTCTTCTCTTCTCTTCTCTTCTCTTCTCTTCTCTTCTCTTCTCTTCTCTTCTCTTCTCTTCTCTTCTCTTCTCTTCTCTTCTCCTCTCCTCTCCTCTCCTCTCCTCTCCTCTCCTCTCTTGCCTTTCCTTTTTGTTTTTCTGCACAATCATGGGTGTGAGCTTCTTTTTTAAAACTAAATTTGTCATACAATTAGACAAATCCTAATTTTGGCTTTGAGGCAAAGAAAATCACATTAAATATGAAAGATTTGCTATACCAGATTTTGAATGTCCAAGTCTATATGAAAGCATGATAAAAACATTAAGAAAAATAGGGGAAAATACATTGAGTTTGCCATGTTCCCCTGTTAAAATCCAGCATGTTGCAAAGGGAGAGAGTCCAGTTTTGGGAAGTGCTCTGATGGTTCCTCAGACTGATATGCAATTGAGCTTTTCTTTTGAAGACACTAAAAATTTAAAAATCTGAGTGCACAAACAATTCTTTTTTAACATAACAGCAAAAGGATAACTGAAGAGGATGAACATAGGCAACAAATATGCTGTTTGTGTTATTCATACATTTCTGATTCCCATTCTAACCTTTTCTGCAGAGTCGCTCGAGTTGAGCCTTGTTTGTGCCTATGCTTTTTCTCTTGGAATAATTTGTCAGATGACAACCTTCCAGTCCTTGTCCTCTTCCTCAGCAGCCAGACAGTGATCGGCAGCTGCTTGCAAAGCTCCAGACCCCACAACCATCACGCTTCACTCAAACACAGTTGGGGACCACATGCCAGAGCACAAGAACAGCCAAGTGGCAAGGTGACAAATAATGTTGCCCCCACTGAAAAGGATAAATTATCAGAGTCTTATTCTTCTCTTTGTGCCAGTTTCCAGGGGTGAAGCCAAGTGACAGCAAACTTGGCGTGTATCTATCAACAGGAACACATCTGCAGTGGTGCCAAGCTTTGGAGCCATCATGCCTGCCATCTCCTAGATGGTAAGAGTGGTGCAGAAATGCAGGCCAGGACTTGGGCCATAGTCTGCTACTGTACAAGTGGAGGGAAGAATCTGAAACAAAATAATAAAAGCTGTGTATACTTTTAGCACAAGGCTGCTGAGGACCCTCAAGTAAAGCATAGGAAACTCAGTTCTGGATTTCATCCATCTAATTTTGGAAGTTATTACAGCAATTAAGAGACATCTGAGGATGTCTCTCCATTTAGGACATATCAACATATTAGAAAGGTGTCTCGGAACCCCTGAATCACACTACTCCCCAGCTCCTTTGCCAATGAAACATTAGGGGTTTCAACTGCTTTTCTGACAGAAAACAACACATTATCATTACTCTGTTGACTACACAGCCACTTGTAACAGGCAGTTTGTTGCAGTTCACTTGGCATATTTATTAACTTCGATCTTTAACTCTCAATAGTATTTGGGTAGCTAATTCGACTCATTTCAAGAGGCTTGTCCAAGGTTACCTAGAGACCCCATGGCATATCCAATAAAGTGCTAGGTATTTTCTGGTTTGCCTGATCCCCAAACTGTACTTCCAGTACGCTCCTCTTTTAAGCTGTCTTACTAAAGTCAAGATAAAGAATATCCAGTAGACTTGTGGGTGTCCAGTTCATATGCTGCCTGAGGTCATCCTCTTCCACAAAAGGTAAGTCTTCCTTGCTCCAGACTTTTTCTCTGCTTTCAAGAGTCCATGATTCCTGAAGAAAAATTTTAGCAATTAGAAATAAAGTGAAGAGGGAATCACGTATCTCAGTAATTCTTTTCCATTTTCTCTGCCCCATTCATCAGTGTGCTGATATCTTGCCTCATGTTCCTCTTGAAAATCTTGCACCCATAGCAGCCTTTGTGGGTGTTGCTCATGTCCTTTACCCTATTTAAGTTCAGGTAGGCTTTCGCTTTTGTAACCTTATCCCTGCACACTCAGACACTAAATCAGTATTTCTCTTGTGTGACTTGACCTTTTCCAACTTTCAACTTCTACACCTTCCATTTCACTTTTGAGGTTTGTCTTTGTTCATCCACATGGGTCTTTCATATTGACTGGGATGGAGTATTCTTAAGCTTGGAGAGGGTTATCTTTTAAAAACAGAGATCTCTCCTGGGTCATTTTTCTCCCATGGACCATATCCAAATGAATTTATCTAACCCTAAAAAGACTCAAGTATTCCATTTTGAAGTTCAGGATTGTTATCTAACTCTGCTTTGCTACTTATTGTCAACATGCTGGAAACAATCACCCTACGGCCACTGCAAATAAGTTTGTCCCTGACCTTCACATCCACTCTAAGGTTTCCCCTGTTTACATGCATGAGTTCAGCAGATCGCCTCCCATCATCAGTTCCTCAGACCCCTGTGTTTGAAAGGTGCCATCAATGCACTCTTCTTGTCTGGAGAAGGTCTCACCTAATTCTTACCAAACAGGTGTTAGAGGCATCCATATCATCATCATCTGTGTTGGTCTGATGGCTGATCATAGCTTACACACTATCAGATGTCATCTATCTGCTCCTAGGCAATGCTCTGAGCATTCCCAATGCTCCTGAGCATCCCCACTGCTCCTGAGCATCAAGGACAAATCCCCTTCCTTGTAATTTCAAACTGTCCTTCCTAAATAGCCTCTGTCCACCTCCAGGTATGGGAGCTCTTCTTCCTAATGAGTCTGTAGCCCTAAACTGCATGCAACCTTCTATTTTTTCCTACTTTAACCCCTTGCTATGTGCTTTAATGTACAGACATCTGAGAGAGACACCCAGTGATTTCCCTGAAAAGATGTGAAGAGCTTTCCCCATAATGTCCTGCTGTCACTTCTCTATTTGTGTGCATCCAATGGAGGTACACCATATGCAGCCTTGTTTTGTCCATTATGTGGTATCCTGTCCAAATCACCTCACACATTTTCCTTCCCAAGCCAGCTCACCACTGTATCTCCTTGATTGAGGGTCATCATTCTCCCTGGACAGTTTTCCTTAACATGTTCTTCAGGTGAACCTCCTGCCAAGCTTCATGGATATCAGAGCATAAGCATGAAAGCCTCTAAGAGGTTATAGGAAATAAAAGCCAAGTTGTACAGCAATCATAATTATTCAGAAGTTGGGTTAATTGGGTTAATATTCTCAATGAAAGCAAGTGCTCTTTCTTGAAAATGTGAGATCTTCCGATTTCTGTCAGCCACTGTTCCCTCACTGCACTCTCTATGGACTGGCATAGAAATTCAGCTGCCCTTCCATTTACCTGTTAAATGTCTGGCATTTTCCTCTGCTGAACTCCCTACCTGCTGTGTGCCTGGTGCTGTTTCCTGCTGTCTACTCCACCTGTCCACTTTACTCTTTTATTTCCTCCTTAAATGGTAACATGGCACAGATGGGCTCTTACTGCCTGTGACTTTCTAATGGAGTTGTTGAATGTTAATAATACTTAGGAATTTAAAAAGAAAAAGAGACGGACAGACACTAAAACACCAAAGAAAATAAAGATATGCATCCAATGTATCCATCTGTCTGTGGGCAACACAGTGAAATAGCTCACTAGAATGTTTATTGTTGCAATATAGAAGCATTGAGAGTCCTCAGACAACACAGAGAGTTCCCTGTAGACAATGAAAAAAATTGCAAATGATTACTTTATCATATCAGAGAGTGAATATAAATTTGCCATGCACACAAATCTACAGCATAAAAAATCAGGGCGAAAAGTAAAGATTCTTCAGGGGTAAAAGAAGCTTGTTTTTTTGCATTGAAGTCCCTAACCTATTTTAGAAGGAAAATAACCAAGACATTAATGATCAGACATTCCCAAAATTTTGCTCCTTTGGAGGGCCCTGTCATTTTCACGTTATCATCCATTCAGAGAGCAGATGCAGCTGCTGGCATACTCGCAGCTGCCTCATCTCTCTTGATGTGTCCCTGTTCTTGCTTAATAAAAAAACTTCTGTCTGGTTTGGCACCACCTCCTGTCTCCTTTTCTTTCCTCATCTAAAAATGCCGTATGCCAAAGAGGACAAAGAGACATCCACTAGGATATTTTAGGCAGCTGGATAGCTGTGGTTGCTCTAGTTCACAACCGTAAGATCCCTGTGAGACAATGCAGCTGCTACGCTGAATGAGCTGCCACTGGAAGGTCAGTCCTACCCTCCAACGTTGAACAATCCAGAAAATTAAAAGTCTGAAAAAAAAATTACTTGTCTCATTATGCTGAAGTGTTTGAGAAGTCTCACCTGATGTTTTTAAACCAAGATAAAACTGAATATCTGGAAGCAGACTATCACTTCAGATTTGTTCATAATACCATATACTCCTCTTCGCTCTGTTGAGCAGATTCCTGAGCACTTTGGCATGGACAAGATACCTGCACCTTCCTCTCACCTGATATTTTGGTGCTCTGGATGTAGGAAAGTGGAACATGCTGCCTCTGCTTTCATGTTTGGGAGTCGAAAAACACGAGAAAGAAGAATGCAGTATTTTCAATACACAGCATTCTATCAGATCAAATCAAAAATCATGTTATTTGAAAACAAAATAAATAAATTCTGGGCCCTTTTATCTGTACGTTAATATTTCAGATGTGACAATTGGCCTTTCTTACCTTTTCACTGCTTCTGTAACAGCTAATAACAATCCTCCCTTCTTCATCCTTCTCTTCCTCCTCCCAGTCTTCCTCCACCTTTCTCTCAGAAAATTTAAGAATTAAAACCGCCCAGTAGTACTGTGCTAATCTACAGCTTTTAGGAATTCATTAGTGCCCTGTTTTCTATCATCTCTACAAATACAAATAATAATACAAATCTTGGTAAATTATTTCATTTCTTATTTGCACACCTACAAAATGGGAGCTACGTACAGACATACTTTATAGAAGTATTGTGGAAATTCATAAATTCAATAAATAAAGGTAGCTCAACTGTGAAACCATAGGGCTGAAAATAATATCTGAAATTAACTGCCTTTAGCTCCCTTTAATACAGCCATGACTTGCAGCCCTGCTTATAAACATACCATTTTGCACCTTAAAACTACATTTTTCCCACACTTTTTCTACCAAGAAGTTATTCCACAACTTGAAAACTCAGAAAACTTGCATATCTATTTTAATCTTAAACTGAAATTGAGTGTTATTAAATCCATTTTTATGCTATCTATTAGTTTGTTTTCTTTAAATTCCTTTCTTCTATTTACCACCATTTATCATTGGGTGTATAGACTGAAATCACATTCCCTTCTCAGCCTTCATGCAGTTAAGTCAGATTTTTTTTTAGAGTAAAACTGTCTTTCTTATTTTTGTCAACCTATTTGTTCTGATGTTTCTGAACTTTTCTTAAAAAATGGTGACCAGAATGGGATGCCAACATCAAAATAAAACTATTCAAGCAAGAAATACTTAAAATTTTTGCTGGGCATGTAAGACCCTAAGATTACATTAATCTCTTCTACATTCATACATATTTTATGATCATTTAATATAGTCTTCCCCCTTTTTGGTCATATGTAATTGATAGCCTCCCAGATCAGAGAATAATCAGTTCTGATCAACAAACATATTTTGTAGCTAGATTTCATAGTACTTTCCATTTTGTTCTCTGTATTGTTGACTAGTTTTTATCACAGTCCTTTCCTCATGTTTATGGTGCCTGAAAAGTTACTTCATCAGGTAAGCCAAGAGACACTCATCCCATTTAATCTGAGTCATTCAAAAATCAAGTGTGTGTTTTTAGACACTCTTGCTATTCAACATGGATATTTAGTGATATTAAAGGAAATGTGTGCAACGTATACAAGACAAAGTCTAAAGTTTGGAAGGGAAGATGATCAACTTAAATAACTCTGTAAATAACTCTGCTACTCACCTGTTCATTGTAATTGCACTAATTTTGCAGGTGATTTGGAGAGGTTACAGGGAGATGAACTGAAATTTAACTTCCATTATCAAATTCACAATTCTGAAGCAAAATCCACACATACAAATACTTTAAGTATTAGGCAACATAATGGTCCTTGAGGAATTGATTCCATATGGGTTTCCCTACAACATCATTTCTTGTTGCTTCTTTTTGCTGTGACTAACTTTTCAGTGATGACGGTACTATTTTGAATACCTGTTCAAATTCCCCAGTGTTATTTAGCTGAAATCTCAACTAGTTAAATTACCTTTTCCAGGAAAAAATCTGCAATAAGTGCGCAACACAATTATTTGCTCCTACAAACAAAAACCTTTTTATGTTTTATTTGTTCAGTACTTAGCCCTAAGTACTTCTCTACCTAATGCCTCTAAACACTTGTGTAATCTTAATCCTAATTTAATGCTTTTATTGATTTATAGTACACTACTCATACAGAGGAGATGCAAGACCTAGTCAACATCTAGAATTATGGAAATTCACTTTCCAGAAAGAGCTGCGAATCATCCTGGTTGAACTAAAGGATTTGATTCAGTTGTGGTTCAACCTCAACTGGCAACTAAGTACCGTGGAGCTGCTTGCTCACACCACACTCTGCAGAATCAGCAGAAAGTATAAACCAGGGGTTGGGATGATGATGGTAGCTGATGGCAATGGTAATGATGATAATAATAATAAAAACAACAATAATCTTACAATTGAAATTTAAAAGGGAGACACCAAAGGAGATAAATTAAATGGAAAAACCCAAGAGATGCACAATACAGCTGCTTGCCATCTGCTGACTGATGTCCAGCCTGTCCCCAGGCAGTGACCAGCCCCTCTCAGCCAGCTCCCCCCCAGTTTATGTACTGAGCATCATGTTCTGTGGTATGGAATATCCTTCTGACCACTTCATGTCTGCTCTTCTGGCCATGCTCCCATGGAACTTCTTGTGCACCTGCTTTCTGGCAGAGAATGGGAAACAGAGAGGAACTTGATTGACTTTGCAACAACTCAAACATCAGAATGTTATCAACATTATTCTCATGCTTAAACTAAAACCACAGCACTATACCAGCTACTAGAAAGAAAATTAACTATCGCAGTCAAATCCAGGGCAGGCTCAAAACATACTCTTTGTTTTGGACAGCAATTCCAATAAATAATTTATTCAAGTGCCTTGCAGGTGCATTCATTTCACCTGTCTTCAGGCACTTACCTGATGAATGCAACTGAAAAGTGAATATTACTCCATACTCGTGAACTGAAAGATGGGCAACTCTTACAATATTTCAGACCATTTTAAATTTTAATTACTTACTTGGGTACTTGCAAGACTCTTCCTGCATCATTAACTTTAGGGCTATCTTAGAGCGATTTGACTTCTAACTTAGGTGCAGCTATTAAGTTTCTAAAGTTTTCTAAGGTGAATTAAAGCTTTTACAGAGAGGCCAATAACATTCTTATACCATTAATAGTGCAACAAGGGTAATCTGGGGGCAGATATGCTCTACCTATCCAGAGCATATCCTTCATGTTTCAAAATATATATTTCATGCTTAAAATCATTAAGTGTAGAGGGTTGGGACAGAATTTTCACAGGGGAAAGTCTGAGTATTATTGTACTTTTCTCTGAAACATCTGGCGCTGGCCAATATTAGCAACAAAAGACTGGACTAGATGGACTGCAGGTCTGATCTGGTGTGGCAGTTCCTATGTTCCTGTGTTCTTCCTCCACCTGGTGCAAGGGCAAAACTGTCAGGTATAATGAGGAAATCTTTATTTAGGTCCCCGGGTAAGACTGTAGATTTGGCAATTAAAAAATCATCTTTTGAAAAACTCAGAGGATTTTGCCTCTTTTACTGATAAAATGTACATTATCTATATTTAAATTGTGCCAGTTATTTCCCTCTTTGTAATTGAGCAGCATTACTACAGATAGATGAAAAGGACATTTCCAGAGGATTTACAGCTACTATAATTCTATATTATTTTTATTGTTGTCATGCAGTCATGGAGCTCAATTCATTGTATTTATTCTATATTAGAGTAAGGAAAAGACATTTTTGTCTCTAAAAGCTTATATCCAGATTAACTTCTTCTAGTCTTAGATCCCGAAATATAATGAATTCCTATTTGACCTGCTTATTTGTATTGGGATCCCTGCCACTGATGCAGAAAAATAGTGGAGGAAGGTTCAGGTTTGAGAACTGTCCCCTCTCCACATCCCCAATGGTATGACATCAGCCAATAGGCAAAGTAACACAAAGGATCAGCAAGAAAATATGGTGCATCATTTGCCAGGCAGCAATCTCAGCACCCCAGCAGCATAACTATTGTGCAATGTTTGGTTTTCAAAAAGTGCAGCATAGTTTTAAAAAAATACTGTGTTTTTATCCACTGACCATTTTTATTGTAATTGTAATTGCTTGTAAACTAATCTGGTGAAGAATGACACAGGAAAATGTGGTGTTTCATGTGTAGAAAACGTCTTTTGCCTAATTATAGGTGTTTATTGCTTATTGAAATGTCCTAAAGTATCTGTTGATGTTCCAATCAGTTTAATGCTCCTGAAGGTTCTTTATCATATCCAGCCTTCCCATGGAGAAGTCTCAAAAACGCTGGATCATGACCTTGCCAACTCTGACTGAGGTTCTTTGTACTCTCCATGTTCTGTTTTCATAATCTCTTTGCATAGCTATGTCTGCTGCAATTTAAGTGAATTGGTTACCCATTAAAAGCTTGATGAAGGTATTCCGAATTTGTCACTTAACCAAGTTAACTAATTGAGGCATACAGTCATCCTAGATTCCCATTACATTCAGTGGAGAGAAAAAAGGCACCTGCAGATGCTGTGTCAGATCTAAAATAAGCTGAATTGTCTTTTAGAGGCGCTTATTTCTTCCTTCCATTGACAGGAGAAAGAACACAGCTGAACAGGAGCCTAAATTTAGTGCTCCCAGGAAGCGAATGGGATATTAGGAAGGATAAATCTGACTATAACAGTTGGATCATAAGGTCAAGTGCTAAAACTCATCACCCTGCTGGAAACAGTGAAATGGAATTACACTTCTTCGGTACATTGTTCCCTCTTCTCTCACCTTCCTCTGCATGAGTCTGTGGTTGATCACTTTTCCTACCTTACATGGTTTCCTATCTCAGTTGTTTACATTTCAATAGTAGATATTGCTTAGAATAAATAAATTTTGGTGATGGCAATTTAGAATCTTTCATTTGATCTTAAATACCAAAGCTGAAGTGCACTACTGGTGAAATGGATTATTCATATAAAAATTTAAGCTTAGGTTTTGAAATCCACAATGAAACAATAAAAATACTCCAGAAAAAACTCAAGTCCAAACAATAAAAATGTCATTGTATTGTCTTGGCTCCTGTCTAGACAGAAGGAAAAGCAACTCAGAATGACACAGTGTTCAGTCAGCATCACTGTTTCAAAAGTAGACATAGTATAGCGTATAGAAATGCAAGACCATTAAGAACAAAGGACTATAATAACTGAATTGTGATTCTTGATCAAAATTGAAGTCTTTTTATTATCACTGCTGCTGTTTCTTTGATTCACAACGTGAATGAGACTTTGTTTTCTGTGTACTAAATTAAAAAAAAAAAGATAAAGAGCTAATAAAATAAGAGGTAACATATGGAGTGTGGCACTGGCTGCATAAAGATTATGGATTTTATTATTTGTTGAAATGGAAATGTCAATGTAATCTCATGGGTTGATGCTATGGAAATTCCATTGGATTTTTCATGTTAGTGATGCATTTATACAAGCCTTTTGGATTATAAATGTGAAACACAATATTAACCCATTAGATTGTCTGTCTGATGTCTACTGGCTTTAATATCATGTCAACATTAAATCAGAGTGTATGTATAAAGACCTGGATTATTAACAGGACAAAAACCTGTTTCAAGCAGTCATTCCTTTTATAATTATTTAGTGTTTTCTAAAAACTCAGAAACTCTCTAAGATGAGGAGATAGCCCCTGACTCAGTGTGATGAAAAATGTACTTTTATAGTTCTCAGTCTTATTATCAGGGAGACTCAGGCATTCTCTAACTCCTAATAAAACACTTCTACTTTTTTGTTTGTTTGGATGTTGTTTTTGTTTGTTTGGGTTTTTTTGTTGTTTGTTTGTTTGTTTTGTTGGTTTTTGGGGGTTTTTTGAGGGAAGGTGCATTTCAGTTTACAGCTTTTTACAAATTTATGTATCCAATTATATTGCATACAAGGTTTATGAAAGAAACTTACTTACAGATACACGTGAGTAAGTACAGATGGGGGCATATGTTTCCAGGTTGCCTTTAGAGGGAAGAACTGTGGCAGATGTTGTAGAAATGGTATTCTCACATAAAAGTTCAATGCTGCAGAATAAATCCCTTCAGTTTCCCATTGAGGAGTGCTACATATCTTTCGTAACTTTTATAATATTATTGCAATTAGATGTGCATCACCCTTTGATAGTCAATAGAAAAATTTAGAAACTATCTTAATGAGATTTAACCCATAATCCTGGATCCCTGTTTTAAACTGACAAAAATCTTCCTGTAGATAATGGTTTCCCCTGTCACTGACTGCAAAGGGACTCTTGGTCACTACTTCAGTCCTGGCAACTGATGCTTAGGTATTCTTATAGTCTAAGATGAACTCCAAAACAGATTATGCCACGCTAGAAAGTACAACAAAGAAAACTAAAATAAATAAAAATTAAATTATATAACCTCGCTTAAATGTTCTGTGTAACTACTGGAATGATTTGCTTTAGTGAGATAGACAGTAGACACAAGCCATATTACTTATGCCAGACTAAAGTGTGTTTAAATGTATTATTTGACTGTCACATTATAAAACAGGATATAACTGGAAAGAGGAGAGGTGAGGAAAGAGAAGATAATTGTAACACTAATCTACCAAAATAAAGTGCATAGTGAAACAAGGTAAAACACTGGAGCCAAATAAGTCAGCCAAACCTAAAGGGAATGTAGGGAACAAGGAGAAAAAAACAGAAGAAAAAGAGAACTGAATTACCAAGGTGGACTTCTGTACTTCCTCGAAGATAGAATGTGTGAATGTCAGTGTAAATAAGGATGATACACCTAGTTTTATAAGAACAGAGTATTGGTGAGATAGCAGTGGCATTACTGAGGTGTAATGTATGAGAACAATTTTCTCCTCAGCCTTTCATGTGACTCATGGAAGCAGCCATGCAGGTCACACAGAGGGGTGGGAGTTCTAGTGGCAAATATCTGAGATGACAACACATTTTGATAAGAGGTTTGTAAAAGAAAGGGTCTAATTTACGTGGTGTAAACCACAGCAGAAATTGAAAGGGTGGGACACAGATGTTTATGAAGATTAAAGGCAACCAAAAACAAGTTACAGAATCATAACAGCAAGAAGGTTTCTGGCTTCACTACTGAAGAAAAGAATGGATCTCCCCTCTTTTCTCCTCCCCATCTACACAGTTTTAAGGCAAAAAGATTAAAGACTCAATTAGTCTTTTTTAACAAAGGATATGCCAGTTTTCCCTTTGCCCTGTGAGAGACAGCTTTTTCCAAGCCATGGCTTTTCTAGTCCAAAGGATACCTGATACAGTGATACTCACTCTTCCCATCCCCTCAGATGAATTAATAATATTAAACTGCCTTTTCAAATTGCTGTGTGACCACCTTAGCAGAGCCAAAATTTCTTTCAAGGATTCCAAACTTTGGTGCTCAACTTACAATACAATTTTAGACAGAAAAAAATAACCTTTTAAAATAAATGGCTAAGCAAACTGTTCAGGGGCAAATGGAAGGGTTTTAAGACATCCAGACAGAAATGTTTTTCACCTGTATTTAGACATCTGAGTCATTGCTTAATGATAGACATCCATGGATGAGTTATACACAAATGTCAGGCAAATGAAACACACTTTAAATTTTTTAACTGTCTCATCTGAGGGACAAAGACTACATTACAACACTTTTGGGTATTTTGTAGTCATCTACACTATCTAAAAGGCATTGCTAGCCTTATTTAGGTAATTTAGATTCTGCTGTAACTATTGATATTATTGGTCACGCCTGTAAATGTCATCTAGACAGATTTCTCTGGAAATACAGAATTAGCTACAGACAGAAAAGATGATCTCTCTAATTCCTCAAATTACTGTAGTGTTAGCATCAGAATACACACAAGCTCTGGGCTCTAATCACTTAACAACATTCCTTGACCTAGATCATTTGCACCTGAAAATTGTTGGATTTTATTTCATCCAATACCATTGCAAAAATTTTCACTCCAAATATATTTTAAAGTTCTTTTTGTTTTTCTATTCCAAGCCTATTTCTGACTGTGTGACAGACTAGAACATCGGATGGAAAATTCAGCATTTGCAATTCAAATTCCAAGAGAAGGCTTTAATGCTGAATACATGTGGACAACATTTAATAGTCCTGTGGAGTTAAACAATGTAGATTTTTTCCAATGCACGGTGAACCAACTGTACAGATATTATTCAGTTAAGGTCTGGAGATAATATTAATATGGTACTTATGCATAAAACTCACAACAGGCAAGTATTTTGTAACTTCAGCATTTAGTTATCTCTTATCCATTAACAAGAAGCAAAGCAAACAGCTCCCCCTTATATTCATGCCCTGAGCTAAGCAAGGGGAATGGAAAAGGTTTTTAGAATTACAAATAGAACCTTTAAAATGTAGAAAATTGATAATTTCATTTATGAAAAGCATTGCAGAACTTCTCTTTCTATATCAGTTGTTATTCAAATCACAGTCCCAAGGATAGAAAAAGACCAAAAAAAACCAAAACAAAAAGACAGAAAGAAAGAAAAAGAAAGAGGAAATAGAAAAACAGGGAAAGAGAAAGAAAATAATCCTTCCAGGAATCCAGTTCCTTTTCAGAGATCAGGCAGAAATACTGCATGTTTAAATATGCAAATTGAACTTGACGAAAAGAAAAGGGTGGAGAGGGAAAAACTGGAGAAAATACATAAGGAATTATGAGCTGTTTCAAAAAATAGATACCTGAAAATACGTGAATTCACCCATATAATTTTGCAATTATAATATGCATTTCAGTGTGCCAGTTGTGAAAGCACACCTTCAAATATTAAAGATTTGTATTTCTTATAGGACTTTGCAGGTTTTGAAGGCCTAAATAGAAGTCAGAATAAAATTACTTTATGTGTAAGAATTCAGAACAAGGGTTTTGCACCTCTTAAATCCCACTCAAGCCCTCAAAATAAGATTTAAGAGGGACTTATGTGTCTCATAGGCAATATGTAGCTGGGAGAATTTCACCCAAAGGGATAAAGCATATTAGCATTACTTCTGCAACTAGTCTTTCTGCAGAGTCTTGGACTAATTACCTAAGACGAGAGGTTTTTTTTCATATAGTTTTTTAGTGTGGCAAGACAGATCATTTAGAAATACTAAATATTACAACAAGGCACAGGATTGCATATGCCATTATGGATTTGCACAGTCAAATTATCAGGCAAAACTAGATACAAGAATGCTCTTTCCAAAATTTGGGGATAATGATTGGAGCCCCATCCTCTGAACATCTCTGAGAGATAAGCATATATTCCTCCCCCCCATTTATAGATACAAACACTGAAACAGAGAAGTTATTAATTGTTCACTACCAAGTACTGCGTCTATCTAGACTGTTGATTGAATACAAGTGAGATACTTCCCCATGGGTGAACATTTCTGAATTAAAGTAAGAAATAAGACCAGTGCTCCCCTTTTATTTCCACTTAGTGTGATAAATCAGTTGAAAAATATTACTGTAAAGAAAAAGACGATAGGAAGTGTGAAGTTTCAGCTAGACAACTGAGCACACCCAAATTCAGAAACACAGGGAATCTGGATGAGTATGTGAAAGGGTAGTGGTGTGCTTAGTGGTGCTGAGTCTTCACATTAAACAGGCTTTATTTTATATTTCCTCATTCCAGATTTGTTCAAAAACTAATATCACTGTAGGGTAAATGAGACAATGATTCCTGCTCAGAAGAGGAGATACCTGAAACTTTTCTTGTACCACGGGCTTATGATAATACTACTACTGGGTCAGAAATTTCAGGTTTTCCAATTTCACAGAAAATTACACCTTTTTCACCCTCACTTCATTTTCTTTTTCATCTATGTCAATCTTCATCATACAATAAGATCAATCTTCATCAATCACATTATCAATCATATCACTGGATTAAGTTCCAGGTGACTAACACATTCTTTTCCATAAATCAGCTATTTGATGTTTCTACCCTTTCAAACTTCCCTGATCAGAGATTTTTGTGGACCATCAACATCCATGGAGCTTCAGTGCAGGATGCAGTGAAAAGCCCTGCAGGAATCTTTAGATACAGTGTAACCAACTACAAACAAGTGCCCTAAACCTTTTTCTCTGTAGTTCATCTTTCATTTGAGTTCTTTTCCTGCCTCTCATTTTTATTTCCTGAAACAATCCCCAGACACTAAGAGATCTACTTCATCCTTCTTGCTTAGCTTCTTATGTATTATTTTCAGAATGCTGTAGGCAACATCTAAGCACTTTACAGTTTGGTAGAGTTCAGCTAATGGTAGGTGTAGTTTTATTAAATGGATGTCTTAAAGTCTTGAAGGAAATAGTTTCCACAAGGGCATCAAGACTGGGGTATAGAGACCGGTTCAACTGCAAAGAAGATTTGGGTTTAATGCTTTCTGTAAGAAAACAAGACCATAAAGCATTTGGCAAGGATGAGAAGTTGAACACCGGTGTTTCTTTTGGACATAAAACAATTACATCAGCAGATTGTCAATATCCATGCTCAGCATGCATAGCTCTTCCATTGAGCCTTCCGTGTAACAGAAAATAACATGGCTCCTGGCAAGGAGAGATTTTGAACCACTCTGCAGAAAAAAATTTGTGAAGGCATTTATAGGAAAATGCAAATAGCTGACAAATTGTGTTCAATTAAACCTGTCTTGTCTGTTTGCTGTGAAGAGTACAGTTTCTTTGAAATGCAGTGTATATTCTTGCACTGCAGCGGAGGGAGAGATCAACTTGGGTTGATATGCTGGTAAAAAGCAATTTGAACATATGAAGCCAGAACACAGTCATCTTCTGGAAACAATGTCTTCATGAATTTGCAGCAACTTGTCTGTGAAATCCTAATTTGCTACATTAGTATTTAACTATTAATATGTAAGTAGACTCAAAAGAGTTAATGAAGCTTGTCATGAATACATAGTTAGGGAACACATATAGGGACATGAGTGAATTGAGTCCCTATGGCCAGATCCAATGTCAAGTGAAGCCAAATAAACAACTACATCAAGCATGAGATCAAGCCCTAATCTAAGATGTAAACACAATTAAGACCAGACTGTATTATGTCTGGAGCTACTGTGCCTGGCTATACTTAAGAAAAACAAATTACATGCAACAAAATTGGAACAGAATTAAAAAAAAAAAAAAAAAAGAACTACTTTTTCAAATTCAGTATTAGATGAGGAATGGGTGTAAAGTTCAGTTTTACACATCTTAGCTTGTTTGACTCTCCAAACAGTAGTAGCCATTTTTCAGCACCCATGACCTTTTTATAGCGTCACCTTCACAAGTAGATAAGTTTGCTGTGAATTCTTAGTGTACGGTACATTATGCACACAGTGGTAATTTTAATTAATTCCAAAGGTACTTATAAAGAATCCAGTGATGTGCCCTGCATTCTCAGAGCAATATGCCCTAGTTTCCATTCTAAGCAATGTTTTGGGTTTGTGGTTGTTTTGTAGTGTTTGTTTGGTTTTCTTCCAGACTATTTTTGAAAAAGTCAGGGGGAGTTTTCCATACACAAGAACAAGCATTTTGCTTCATCATTCCCATCTCTATTATAAAACAAATTAACCCCAGGCCCATAGTGATGCAATAATAACAAATCTAAGAGCTACGTCTAATAAAGCAACATGCCTCCACCCAAAATTTGCCGTTAGTCAGCATGCAAAGAAAGGCAAGTACATAGAGCACAAGGACTTTCATAGTCTAGATGAAATTGGCTGACACTAAGTATTCTGATATTTTAATGTTGACCTGTAATTTTCTTTTCTCCTTCACCTGCTGGAATGAGTACTCTTGCCTAGTTTGAACTTCAAGTCACCTACAGAAGAAAAAAAAAAAGGCTCAATCAACTATTACATAAATTGATTTTATAAACTGAAATACTTACTAAATGTGAATATAGAAGGCTTTCTCATACAGTGGTCCATGAATATTTAGCAGAGACCCTTAACTGTTATGAATTTATGGATATTTCCATATTCTATTTCTTCAGCTATGTTGCTGGGGTATTGAAGAGAGAAAAATCCTAATTAAAAATAATCTAAATTGCTTAAGGAATGCAAGAGAAAATCTAAATAAATCCCAGGATTGCCTGAACTAGGTAGTGAATAAAAATAGATATTTTTAATAGGCCCATAAGAGATTAATAGAAATGTCTCAAGTGATCTTTGGGCTTGCGGGTCATGGAAGCTAGCGGTGATGTTGCCTAACAGCTAATGCACATGTGAGCCTGGAATACATACATAAATGAACATTTCTGTGTTAATGTGCAACATCCCACCCAGAATCCTCCACATCAAGGAAAAAAAATGTGGAAGAAAAGCAAGAAAACACCATTCATTTTCATCGAAAAACAGACATGACAGAAGAAGGATTTTCATAACAATGGCAGAAATGTGGTAGCTGGATGTCAAGTAATAAGTAACTCCCAAGGACAGACCACATTTGGTCCATGCTGGGTAGATATATTTCACACAGTCTTGCCTATAACAAAGCTGACACCTGATCTGAAGTGGTTATCCAAGTCTGAGGTAAGCCCGCTACAAAGATCTACAATTTGAGAACTTGAATTGCACATATATGTAACTTTTTGGTGTCTGAAACTCAGTGAGATGAATCATAGAATCCTAGAATCACAGACTGGTTTGAGTTGGAAGGCACCTTAAAGATCATCTGCCAACCCCCCTGCCATGGGCAAGGACATCTTACACTAAACCAGGTTGCTCAGAGCTCCATCCAGCCTGGCTTTGAACACTTCAAAGGATGGGGCAGTTCATCAAATGTTCCAGTGCCTCATCAGTCACAGTAAAGAACTTTTTCTAGCCAAATCTAAACATACTGTTGGTCTTATTAAGTGAATACCACCTAAAAAGACTTTAAAAAGGGTGTTGAATAAATAGTGTGAGTAGAAGTGTTTTAACTCCAGCTGGAAGCTCAGCTACACACAGCCACTCATTCTACACTTCACCCTGAGGGTGCTGGAGAATATCAGAACAGTAAAATTGAGAAAACTCATGGGTTGAGATAAAGGCAGTTCAACAAGCAATAGGCAAAAGCCACATGCCCAGACAAAGCAAAAGCAGGAATTCATTCACCATGGCCAGGCAGGTGTTCAGCCATTTCCAGGAAAGCAGAATGAAGTTTGACATACAATGTTTTTTCAGGAAGACAAAAGCCATCACTTTGATTGTCCCCTCATTTCTTAGTCCCCAGCTTTATACTGTGAGTATGACACTGTAGGACGCGCAATATCCCTGTGGTCAGTTGGGGTCAGCTGTCCCAGCTGTGTCCCATGCCAGTTTCTTGCACACCCCCAGTTCCTTCACTGGTGGAGTGGGGTGAGAAGTAAAAAAGACCTTGACTTATTGTAGAATTTTCTTAGAGACAACGAAAAACATTACTGTGTTATCAACATTTTCCTCATACTAAATGCAAAACACAGCATTGTACCAGCTACTGGGAAGAAAATTAACTCTATCCCAACTGAAACCAGCACACAAGAAGTATTAGAATTTATGTAGGTATTCCACAAGAGAAAAAAAGCACACCAGAATTTATTAGTCATGTAATTTATTAGTTGTTAATTACTTGCTTCTCTTTATTAACATATTACACCTCAGAGAATAACTCCAAGGTAGGTAAATTAAACTAGACTTCCTTTGCTGATGTGTAATTTCCAACACAAAGAATGTAAATAATGAGCGGAGATGGGAATGGAAGTTAGTACCCTGACAATGATAATTTTATCCGAGTATTGCCTTTGGGGCTTAAATATGTGCAACAGGAATCACAGCAGGAAAGCAGAAACTGGAGGTAGAAATCAGAAACAAGACTGTAGAAATGAGCAGAAATGATCTGAACAGAACAAGATACGGTCACAAAGAAATAGGAAAACTTCGTACATCTTTGAAGAAGGAAGGGGAACTGACCTGTCAAAACCTTTTTGTGAGTGTTCCACAGGTATCAGCAGCAACATGAGAGAAGGATCCACCCTAATAGCCTGGCACTCTGGCAGAGGCATATTCCTGCTTATGCTACATGCCAAAATTGGAGGGCAATTTCTGCTAGCCAAAAGAGAGAAACATCGTCTCAGAAAGAATGGCCTGAGTGCTGGTGGGTAGAGTCTGCTTTCATTTTGCCTCTCCCCAGATGTTGCACTGCATTTCCTGTGTTCAGGACCACCAGTGTCACTGTCCATAATAAAAATGGAATCGAATATTTGTGTATATCTAGTACACACTTAATATTTATTACAGGTGTCACCACTACTTCTACAGACTGCATCACTCTGGGCTCACTGTCACCCTGGCACAGCCCTCAACATGAAGGAGAGCATTCATGAATTAAGATGACCACAGAATTAGTGATTGGGGTACCAGAGATTAGTGTACCAGAGATTTCACATTTGATAGAAATATAATAAAATTGAACCAGTCCAGGCCCGTTCAATCTGTGAGAAGCTTTCCACTGATCTCAGTGGACTCTGAACTGAGAGCTATCACTTCAAATTGTTGCTTCTTTTATGCAAGTCACAAAGGCTAGAGGCTTCATCCTGTAGGTCTTGAACTTTACGCTATAGTAGTCAGTGAGAAAAGAGTGATTTACATCAGGTAAACGCCATCTTGAAGTGGATAAAATGATGAGTGTTATTAATATTATTTGTAAATGTAAATAAGAGCACAGGTCTTTGTGTCAAGAAAGACTTTTTCAGATTTTTGTCTTCAAATAAGAATAAATGGAAAAAATAAAACAACAAAGCCAAAGCAACAAACAAACAAACAAAAGCAACAAAAAACAAACAAAAACCAAAGCATAACAACAAAAACAAAACTAAAAACAAACAAAAAAAAACCCTCCAAAACAATTAAAAAAAAAAAGACGAGAAAAAAAAGAACACTCAACAAGAAATAAATGTACAAACAAGCTAATTGTCCAGATTCCCAGAGGAGAAAAATAAACAAAAAACCCTTATTGGTTTTCTGTTTCCAAAATAACTGTTACTTAATGAACTTAATTCCACAAAGTATTTGTGGAACTTTTACTTGCATAGGTGAGGCATAAGCATAGGCTGTTAAGAAAATCTCACACTTAAATTACAAAAGTGGTATATATTTATGTGTTTCCTGAATAATATGGAGGATTATCAATTAAAAAGGAAGACTCTTTGCAAGCTGTAAATAACAAAAACCAGGTTTTTGTAGGCACAGCAATGATATGGCAACCATCTGTGAATGACCACAGTTCAGCATGAAACACAATTCATCACTTTCAAACTTTTATAACAGTCACTTAATAAATACATGCACATGGTGCTCTTCTGAAGAGAAAATATTCCTTCTTTGGGGGAAATACACAGACTTACCTTGGGATTAAAGTACTTTCCAAGTTATCAGGATTGTAAATAGTGTTTGGCATTGACAGAAAGAGGCCACTGAGTCCACTGATTTACTCCAGAACAATATGATTTAGTTTTTTAGAAGTTCTTGTGAACAACATAGCTACAGAACTTAAATAATGAAAAACAGAAGAGATAGAAAGGAGAACAGAGAGTAATATATAAGGAAAATATAACTCAATTTTATTTGAAATCTGGGGAGAAAAATATTTGAAAAGAAAGAAAAAAATATCGAAAGTTTGATTGAAAAATCCAAGACCTCTCTCATTACTTGCTAATGAATCATTTAGACATATACTTGTTAAATGTCATATTTTAACTAGAGGAATGGTTTAGTGATGTCCTGAAATGTCCAGAACACATTTCAGGGCCTCTTTGGATTGGGATCAGGGTCAACAAAAGTTTTTTCTTAAGGTGTAGCTGACCTCAGGACAAAAAGTTTTAGAAAAATAATAATTGAGAGACAGTGTGACAAGAAATTATGAAAAGCATGGAGCAAGGGGGGAAAAAACAGATAACAGAAACATCCAGGTCAGATGGAACCTTTAAAGAAAAAATATGAAAAGTTAGTGCATTAGCATAAATCTGATGGAAATTCTTGGGAGTTGTGCCATGACTATTGATGAGAACAAAGTCCAAACTGATGCCAGTAACTTCTGAATAACCTAGATGGAGAATGAGAGAAGTAAGAAAGTCTATCAATTCATCTCATCTAAGGGGTCTGTATTTTCTCTCGTCCTTGTACTCGCTCTATCTCTCTATTAATCTATTTGTGTGTCTGAAAACAAGAAAATTAAAACTGGAGAAGATAAAAACCACTTCCTTTTTTTGTCTTTTTTTCTTTTTTTTTCTCCCCAGGTGATATTCCTCCATTTTGTCCCCTAGCTTTCTTTTAGAAGAAAAGAAAGACCAGTCCTATGATTTTATGTAATGTTCATCTCCATGATGAATTCTCAATATATTGTTTTCTGTAATTCATCTTTCCTTGGTCTGAGAACTGTGCTATTTCCCTAAAGAAAAAGTAGCACAGCCTCATAAATCTCACTGTTTGGCAGAATCCCAGAACTGACACTAATTCTGCTTTAGCCCATTTTAACAATAATCAAAATTTAGAGGTAAAAGGGATAAAGTTTGACCAGGTTATTTTTTCTTTCATATTTCAATATGTTAACACAATAGGAATATGACATTTTCAGAATTGAGAAAAAACTCAGGGAAAGTGTTTAATAAGTTGTCATGACTTATTTTGATTAATTAACAACAAATATATATTAAAAAAAAAGTTTGACAAAAGCAGGAAAACATTAAAAAAGAAAATGTAATCACCCACTCTTTTTTCCAGTACTGCAGAAAAAAACTGCAGAAATTGAGCTATTAATCATAGCAACATGATGGCAAGGACTGTTTTCTGTCACTATGTCCAGTCTTCTGCCATCAGTGGCAAGACATTAATTTCTTGATTCCTGTGGAATTGTTTTCCTCTGTTATTTTATATCTTTTGCTGTTCTGTGAATAGATCCAGCCCTTGTTTTCCTTATCTGCGGCTCACAACTTCCCTGTGAACATTTTCAAGAGCTTGTGTAGGAAACCATTGGAAATATTTAATTTATGCAGCAAGGTGGATAATACTTTTGGAAACATGAGGTTGGTAATGTCATCTTAGATTTTAGATTTTTGTTTTGTTTTCCTAAAACATCTGAGAATATAATCTCAGGGTTACCTAAGAACAGAGTCTTTAAAGACGGAATTAATTCTGACTCATTTTTCCAGGAAACACTAAATTATCTAAGGTGAGTTGAAGTCCTCTCTAGTGGTGCAAAGGTGCAGTAGGTGATAGAGACATCAGGGATTTCCAGATCACTAATGTGGGCAGAAGTCAGTGGCTGGGTTTATTAACATTCTGGTCTTACCTGCACAAACAAGAACAACCAAGAAATGGACCATTCCTCCCTATCTGTACAATAATTTCCAGATTATTGTACACAGCTACCTCGGTGCAGTGCCCCAAAGGTTGTGTGCTACCTTCTGCATGAAGCTGCAGAGTAGAAAGATCTTTTCCCCTGAGTGGTAGAGAGAGATTTAAGCTCAGTCTTCAGAATCAAAAGCAGCAGAATTCTGGTGCAAAGCAGATCACTATTGAAATGTCATGACTTACAACAGTCTGTAATTCATTTGTTTGATATACTTAGAAAGGTTTCCTGAGAATAGAGGCTATTGTATATATGTTTAGAGTTTCTACTTCCCCCTCCCTCTCATTTTCTTCTACGCTGCCTCTGTTTTCTTGTATCCACTTGCAACTTCTGTTCATGAATTCATATACCTTTATTTATATACTTACTTATTTTTTGTATTCTTAGAAAAAGTCTGGTTTTTATTAAAAATAAATCCTAGACCATTATTTTGTTGCTCTCAGCCTGAAAAAGGTTCAAGAACAGCTTTTGCTCTGCCTTTGATGGTACCATCCATTCTCCTGCCTGTGGCTGTTTATTCACTTAAAGGTGTCTTTGAAATATTGTCTAATTCCTTGCTCTGTACTATAGTGTTCTTTGCTGCTTTATGGAATGAGTAACAGACTCAATTCAATAAAAAAGAATTAGAATTAAAATCAATTGGCTTTATTCTTCTGTGCCTTTATGGAAAATAATGACATAGAACATGCAATATTGTATCATTATCTCTTTAACAATTCTCATAAATTATGAACATATATTTCATTTATTCCTACCTATCTGGTGCTCTTGTTATACATTCTCTTCCTTAATTAATGCAATATTCTTTATTCTTTTCCTCCTGGAAAAGAACTACTTATGCCACTAAAGAAGAAAACTTGCTGGTCTATTAAACATAAATGGGTGAGTAGTTAGAATACAGATTAAAAAAAAAAAGTAAGCAGGGGTGCAGAAAGTTCCATAGGAGCAAAGAGGGAAGGGCAGAATATGTATATACACATGTCTGTTTATAATTGAAATAAAACTTAAGGACATGAAAAACAGCTTGAGAGGATAACAGCAAGAGATGTTAATGTACATTCAATTTTTTCAGTGGGAAAATCTGTGACACCAATTGTCTTCAGAGCCTAAAATATGCCTTATTATTACAGATCTCTGGCCGATGAGCATCTAAATGATATATTCACTTACTGCACTTATGGTCTTTTAAGGGTAACTGGGGATTCTTTCTCCCAATAAGATAGTTTAAGGCTTTGCGTTCTAGAGAGACTCTACTATAATACAAAGGCAAAAGCACAAATATAAAAGCCTTGGAAGAGCAGGGCTGTGTTTGTTTCTCATTTCTTTTTTTAAACATAAGTGAGCATCCATTAAAATTTTTTTGCCAGTCATGCCCAGGCTGCCTTGTCCTCGTGTATGATCCAGTCACTCCTAATGAGCGACTTGTGCAATATTTCAAGAATAGAGAACTGACCTGAAGCACACCAAGGCATTTGAAATATTCATATAACTGTGAGAGACTTTGCACAAAACCTTAAGACCACAAAGGGCTGTGTTTCACATAGCAGGCAGTCCCTCTTGCTAATGAATACTGTACAAAACCAGAATACCCTGAGAAAGACAAATTAAAACAACATAAAGTAAGAAGTCCTATGTACTATGAGCTATTTTTGGAAAGAACTAAGTAGATATTTACCATAAATTATGCTAATAACATTTCATACCTACCTTTAGCCCAAACCACACAACTCTGGACCACTGAAATCGAAATCGAAGACTGAAAATGAAAGAGACTCAAGACAGGATGCTTAACAGAAAAACTTGTTGCTGAAATGGATTACAAGAGAATGTTTATTTGAATAACAGTTTCTTTCTGAATCTCTAAGCAAGTGGAGATTTTGTCTTCTGTAGCTGGAGCAGGAAGCAGTCAGATGAGTTTAAGACAGAAAACATGCAGAAAGTTGAAACAGGAATTTAAACTGATTATTTGTTTAAGAACTTAAAAGTTGGTGATTATTCTAAAAGTCATATACATTAACTTTGGCTTTCCATGAGAAAATATGGGACATAACATCACCATGCACATTTAACATGGAATAGACGTAGAAGCATATCTTTACTGCAATGTGACAACTGGTGAACATTTTACATTAAATATTTTTAAGGATTTTCTAGCAAGTATTTTTTATACTTTTACCTGATTTTGCCCTATTTTCTAAAATCAAGCGAACATTATTTTCCCTTATGTATCTTCATTTCTCTTTGTCCTCTCTACTTCATATTTAAAGTAGAAAATTAGGAGGATAGGAAAGAAAACCAAAATATGAGCCTTTTTCCAAGAAAAATATATTACTCTAAAACACCTTAACATACCTGGAAATAATTACTTCAATTTTGACCGAAAAATTTTACATAAGCTTCCAAATAGCTTGAGTTATACAGTTCATTGGCCATCCAGCCTAAGAACAGGAAAGTTTGGCTCTGGCGTTTCAGTTCATAAATATTATCTCTCTCTTCCATGATAGATCTGTACACTAATGCTGAACAAAGACAGTCCCAGAATCAAACATGGGGCAGCACTACCTATGCAGGTTGTACTCCAAACTGTCTGAAGACAAGCAGATTCTGCTTTAGACAGTGATTGCAGAGCCCAATAAATTTAAAAGTGACGATTTCTAAAATTCCTGAAACTCATCAAAACTTGTCCTTTTTCCACGTAGATTTTATTACTTGAGTGATTGTTCTCCCCCATCATCTCATCCATACAGCAAAACAGTCCATATAGAGACTACATTAATTGTTCTTTACAATTTACCTTATCATACTTACAGAGGAAAAAACCCTAAAAAAATGGATATTTTACTAGTGTATTAAAAGAGAAAAATCCTTTCCTGCAGCCAATGACTGATTAACTCCACTCAGATCTTCAAATATTTGTACAGAGCCATCTTTTTTTTGGTTTTAGATAGGAGTGAGTTGTAAATAAAAACATGAACTGTAGACAGACTATTTATTTTAAAAACATCCCTCTAGAAAGCCTAAGCCACTTGATATCACAGACCTCAGAACTTGTGTTTCAATCAGAAAAGCTACAATAATGGCAAATAGTATGATGGCTTTTGGTTTCATTATTATTATTTTAGGAGCTTGTCTGAACCAAAAGCTTGCAGATACTTTTGCAAAACAACAGTATTTACCATATGTAAAATAAACTGAAAAAGAAAAATGCTTCAATCAGTTTTTGCCAAGAAAAAATTGTTTTGACAGAATCTTCTTTTTTTTTTCTCCCTTACTGAGAGGACCGGAAAAATAGCTTTTCTGCAGAGCTCAGTTACAGCATTTTCTTTACTAATGAATTCCTCATAGTTTTTGCCAGAAATTAAAGCAGATTTAACCTTTCCTTTTCTATTTAATCCTCTTAACTAAGATTTTCTGAAACTGGAGCCTAACATACAGTTCTTTAACACATGTAAGGATGGTAGAGTTATGTTTTTCTAGGAGATCAGTTCTCTTAAGCATCGGGCCATTTATTTTGTATTCTTAAGTTTCATTCTGTTTTGGACTCATTACATGTTCCAGTTAAAAATTTTCACTGCCTGCCAAAGTGTTAAGATGGGAGAGAAAACTGATGAGCCTATGTGGTTTTAAAGAGAGAAGAAGGTGTTTGTCCAGAATTGTCCACACCCATCCATCAGAAAACTGAAAAAAATTGATTTACTTCATCTCTGAATGACAACTAAGATAAGGGCAGGACATTTTGCTGACTGAAATTTCCATTATCAACATTATTATCCATTTGCTAAGGAGCCCATGTGAATGAAGCATGGCCAAGGCCAGGTCTCAAAGCAGAAACTCCCAGCCCTTAGGAGGTTGATGTACCTGGGAAGGACATAATAGACCCTCTGCTGAAGTGGAGTCTCCTGCCTGCAAAGCCAGCAGGAGTCTTGCTGAACTTGCCACAGCTGGAATTCACTCTTTCTGCATGTTGCACTCATATTATTCATTAAGTCAATTTCTGTCTCTCTACAAAACTGTACCAACACGTCTCTAACAGCATTAATTTCTGGAGGGAGAGAAAAGATTCTTAGCCTTGGAAATACCTTGAAAACAGAAGCAGAAGTGCAAAGAGCACAACCACACAGCAGACAACCCTTTGATTTCAGACACTGGTACATGAGGGAGATTTGTCTTCTGTTGTTAAAGTTTTATGGTCTTTTAGCAGAGCATCAAACACAAGGTGCTGAGAAACTATCAGGCCAATATTATGTTATTAATTCAGATAGCGTTCAAACAGCAGGAAAAGAATTTTTCCCTTAACATGAAATAAAAGGCTTTGTTCTTGGAGGCTCTATGTTTCTAAACAAAGGTAAAGTGTGATGGAAGTTTGTTAATTTCTTTTCCCAATTACACAGCAATATTTTCCCATGATAACAAAACTGGAAAGAAGCTGTACTACTTGGTAAACAAGCTTGCACGCTGCATGTCATTTTCTGTCACTATTTATGCTGTGATCTGAACAGGGGATACTTGCCCTTTGGAGGAACAAGATAAAGACAAACATATGGGCCAGGCTTTTTGTTCAGGCCCTGATTTCTCTAAACTCTTTATTATGCAGCCAGACTGGTTAACGTCATTTAGAGGAATGCCAACAGCTCTTATCACTGTTTCTTTATTTTTCTGTACCTGAACACACCACAATTAGGAAATAATTCTCAGTTATTCCCATGCTTATCTCTCAAAACCCTTTTCTCCCTCTGCATGCTTGCATCAACCACTGAGCTAAGGCCAGGAATGCATTCTCTACACTATCTGTTTTCCTCATGAAAAACATTTTTTGACTCTTTGACTGAACCAGTCTTTGGCAGTATAAATGGTGGTAAGTCCTTTTATAGAACCACAGAATATGTCGAGTGGCTCATCAGGATCATTGAGTCCAATTCCTGACCCTGCACAGAACACCCCAGCAATCCCACTCTGTGTCTGAGAGCACTGTCCAAACACTTCTTGAACTCCATCAGGCTTGGTGCTGTGACCACTGCCCTGAGGGGCTTTTCCAGTGCCCAACCACTCTCTAGGTGAAGAACCTTTTCCTGATATTCAGCCTAAACCTCCCCTGACACAACATCATGTGTTTTCCTCCAGTCCTGCCACTGGTCACAAGCATCAAGGTATCAGTGCCTGTCCCTTCTCTTCACCCCACGAGGAAGTTGTAACTGCAATGAAATCTTCGCTCAGTGTCCTCTTCTCCAACTGAGCAGACCAAGTGCTCTCAGACACTCCTCACACACCTTCCCCTCCAGACCCATCACCATCCTCGCGTCCCTTTTGGACAATCTCTAATGGCTTAAAGTCTTTCTTATGTTGTGGCACCCAAAACTGCAGGACTCGAGGTGAGCCTGCACCACCGCAGAGCAGAGCGGAGCAGAGCAGAGCAATCCCCTCCTTTGTGTGCCTGGTTTTAACTGTGATGTCTCTTGACCAGGAGACAGAAAAAAGACTTTCCTGATATCTGTGCCTTTTGCATCTATGTATAGGCAATCTTTGACATGTCACCCAGAAAGACCTGGCAGAGGATTCCCACTCAACACACCCATCTGCCAGGGGTTCCCCACATTCAATTCCCAAGGTGGATATGCCCTCGAAGTCTCTGCGTAAAGATGTTGTACAATAAAAGGAACTTTGTCCAACATACCACATCTCTTTAGGAGATAAAATCTAGCAAGGAGCCTTACTTAGTAGCTATAAACAAGAATAATGTCCATTACTTATTCATTCACTTCAAATCACAGAATCATAGAATGGTTTAGGTTGAAAGAGACTTCAACAATCACTTAGATACAATTCCCCTCTCATGGGCCAGGATATACATAAGTGAAATAGGATGCACTGAGCAGAGAGATGGGTTGATTCCTTAAATAACCCTCACAGCCAGGTAGAGACTAGACTTCAGCAAAAAAAAAATCTGGTTGAGTATCTTGTCTGCAACATGGAGTCTATTCCTTATCCTGGAAGTGTTCAAGACCAGGCTATATGGGGAAGGTAGAAGGTGGGATGTGAGGTATCCCTGACCATGGCAGGGTGGCTGAAACTAGATTATCTTTAAAGTCTCTTCTAGCCCAAACCAAACCCATCCATGATTACATTTAACTTAGATCTTCCTGAAAATATGTGAAATTAGACATTAAACACAGAGACACACAAAATTCACCTTCCATACCATACCAGAGACATGTCCCTAGCACAGCACATTAACCCCACAGGGGTTAGGAACTGCTAAGAGGGTTTATGACACAGAAAAATAACATTCCTCTGTGTGAAACAGCTACTTTCACTCAGATTGTTCAGTGTTGCTTTCCATATATGCTGAACAGCTTCAGAACCAAAAGGTCCTCTCCAGAGGAAAAGATCACAGGTGATGAGCTGAGACACTCTATTGGTGTTCAACCTCACATGTTTGTGAAGTCAACAGAGTGCAGAGCTTTTTTAGGCAGTTGCTTCCAGTGGTGAAGACAAATGAAGAACAACATCCAATGAGCTGTGACTGGAAACCTACAAAATGTTTTGCTCATAAACTGAATTTTCATGCATGAAAAATAAAAACCTTTAGGGACCAGGCCTGCTTGATGGTTATTTTAAAAAGCTGAAAATTTGGAAACCAAATTTCATCTGCATCTTTTTCTCAATCAAGTGTTTCTCAGTACATGCGTCAGACTTTCAAACAGTTTTATTTTTATTTTTTTGCCCAACGTCCCATGAGTAGTTATCCTATGTAAAAAAGGCAGGTTTTTCCAGCTGGATAAAAACAGGGAAGCAACAAAGGTGCTAAATATGAAACTTCTGTACAGCATCAAATATTACACAGAAACCAAAGAACAGTTTTCACAAAAGCTGACAAAACTGAATTGAGACCTACTTATTTATTCAGCGTGGGTTTGTTTTGCTTTTTCTTCTTTTTCTTTTATGAAGCTCTATAAAGCTTTCAGGAAATCCTTTCCTCATTCAGTTTAGGCATTATTTTCATTCATTTTAAAAGTAATCCATAAAAATTGCATTCACATCTAAAAAGTGGTCCTGGATTTTTCATTACTGTAATAGTGATTAGAATGAAATCAAATAGAGTGACTTGTTCTGCTTATGTTCCTACATCTTTCCTTCAGCATGAAAAAGGAAAAAGTAGTGAAGATAAAAATAATTTTACTCAATTTTTTTTGTAAATTAAATTCAAGGTTATTTTCAGTTCTCAATGTTATGTGTGTAATATGCAGCACTTCTTTCTGTATGTCTTCCAGACTTACGTGACGTTTCCTGATTTTGGAAGTATCCTCTCATTTCTAATGCGTTGTTTCAGCAAGTTTCAGTCAGTTGTTTTATTTCAGGGCCACACACTTACCGACAGTTTTACCTACTCAGATAGGTGGCATACTTCACGTTCCTTGACATATCTACACAGTTCTCTGTGGTTGGTTTACATATCACTCACATATCCCCTTTTAAAATTGAATTACCAAGACCTCAAAGTTTCAAAAGCTACCAAGACATTGGCAGTAAGAATGACAGACAAAAATACAGAGTCCAGATTTGTTTTTGCAGGCAAAAGTTATATATGGGCAACACTGAAAACTCAACCATTTTTCTTTTGTTTTGCTTCTATGACCACATTACCAAGTCAGTTCCTGAGCCTCATTCTTCTGTTCTTAGAAATTTTTAAAAACATGTGCTTATTTGCTTTCCAGCCATTATATATGTTTTCTTTTTTTTGCCATGTCTCTCTCTCTCTCTAAGCAGCCTTGCTTTCTGATGTTTACCCTCTCAAAATGTTTATTTGCTGCAGTCATATTCTGTCATCTTTCATTTTGCCAGGCTAAAAGCACCCAGCTGCTTTCATCTACAATAGTTCTATGGATTCTCCATTCTCTGGTTTCTGTGACAGTCCCTTGTTGTGCTTTCTCCCATTTGATTTTTTTCTTGTAATTGTTCTTGGTATTTCTTATCGAGCCACAGGAGTACATTGCACAAATGACATTTGTTCTTCTCTGTATCCCAAGGATCCTACAACTGTCCAAATTAAACGGATAATAATAATTGGTGAAAAATAGATGCACACAAGATTATTATCTTCATCGCTATCAGTCTTGATTCGAAAAGCAAAAATTCTTACTGTCCTTCTTGGACAGAATAGAATGGCAATTTAGTCTGTTAAATTAATTTGGCTTCAATTCCTCCTGTCCTCGAGACCATGCAGTTATTCCTGTATGATATTCTCATCTTTCTCTATAATGATAGAGCCTCCCATAATAAATTAAACTAGCACATTTAATTTCAAGTATACAGCCTTGGTTTACAAAACTTTCTGCCATTTTCCTATTTGTGGCAAAATCAGGTTTTACTGTGATATCTTTAGTAGCACAGATCTATAGAAACACTTCAGCTGGTAGAAAGAAATTAGTTGTTAAAGAAAAATCGTTATTTGTATATGTTCAAAATTTGCTTTTTGAGCATATGGAATTGCTGTTTCAATATATTAATATGTTTAATCTAGAATTTACAGTAAGTTGTCTTAAATCAAGATATTCTTAACCCACAGTATCCTGAAGAGAAGCCAAAAGGAAAACAATCTCCTTTTTCCCGCCTTTTTAAAAGACACGAGTATTTTCTCTTTCACATCCACACACACACAACCACTCTCTCTGCTATTCATTACATCCTTAGAAGAGAACTAAAGTTAAACTATCCTCTGAGGATAACAAAATGCAAAATTAACTCTGGACTGAATGAAGTGCATATGGCCATGGCGAATTATTTGTGAGCTATTCCCTGTGAAATGTGCATATCTAATTTAATTCCAATTGTGTTTTGTGAAGAAATAAAGCCTTTAGTGTAAAGCCTTACATCCCTGTTGGACTTTTTTTTTGCCAAATTGTAAGAATCAAGTACCAAGATTTTCACATTGAACTGTCCATTTACCTCTCTTGTCTTCCATTTCCCCCTCACACTTTCAAACTCCATACACCAGGACTACTCAAGAATATATATAATTTGAGGTAGTCTTTGCATAGCGGTCTCACTGGTTGTGCCATGTTTAGGGGTTCAGTATGATTATGCTAGTCTGGACATCCATGTTTGTATTTTTAGGCTCTCTTGAGACCACAGGGATGGGATTTAGGGCATGTATTTCAGGCTCATGTTTATTTATAAGCTGGAAAGCTGGTAAGTAAAACATCTGACACAGTCCTGCATGGCATCCTACTTTCTCAAAAGGAGAAGCTTTTGATGGATTTGATGGATGGACTATCAAGTGGGTAAGGAATTGCCTGGATGGTCAAATTCAGAGGTGTGGTCAGTGGCTTGATGTCTGAGTGAAGTCACCTTAGGGGAGACTATTTGGACCGACCTTTTGTTTAAGGTCTTTGCTGTCACCATGGACTCCAGGATCCAAGGGACTCTCAGCACCTTTGCCAACACTGATTTGCATGGTGAGCTCACACACTGGACAGAAGGGATGGATCCAGAGGAACCTGGACAGGCTGGAGAGCTGGGACTGCATGAAAATCCTGAAGTTCAACAAGGCCAAGTGCTAGGTCCTGAACTTGGGTTGGAGCAGCCCCAAGCACAATTAAAGGCTGAGCAGAAAATGGATGGAGAGCGTACCTGGGGAGAAGGACTTGGAGCTCCCTGTGACTCAGCCACGTGCACTGGGAGCCCAGAGAGCCCCAGCTGTGCCCTGGGGTGCATCCAAAGCACTGTGGGCAGCAGATCAAGGGAGGAGATTCTTCCCCTCTATCCACTCTGGTGAGACTCCCCCTGCAGGGTTGTATCCAGCTCTGGGGTCCCCAATGTAAACAGGACCTGTCCAGCAAGGACCTGAAGCAAGTACAGAGAAGTGTTGTTTCTCCTGTACCCTCCTGAGAAATATTAACAGATGTATCTTAGGAGATGTAAGTCAGCTCCTTCTGAAGTCATAACACATGTCAGAAGACCTGGAAGAACTGGAAACTGGAATTTTTTTAATTTTTTTTTTTGGTCAGTTTTCCAGAATTTGAATGAAAACACAGAACTTTATTGCAGTTGGATCACTTAGTGACAGCAGACTAGTCTCCATAACGATGGATGCTGCAAACAGCGACTGTGGAAACTAAACCCTCTCTTTATTTTCTCTAAGTCAGTCTCTGGTTGTATTTTGACCCCATCAAATGATTTTTTTCACACAATGAAATTGCAAAATTCTATGAAGACAGAAAGCTCTGCAAGAACTGGTTGGTGTTGAAACCCACAAATGAGTGAAAAATACTGGAAAAGGAATAGGGCTCAGTTATGGTGATGTTTTTCAGACAGTAGCATTATTTTTTTCTGAATTTGGATAGAAAAGTATAATTTAAAACGAGAATATGTATTTCAGAATATTGTTACTTTGTAAGAGCTGTAACATTTGATCTCAGGCTACAACTCCTTTTTCCTCCTCCAAGCAATCAAGAGCTCAGATGTGAAAGGAGTAGACTTCAGCCATGCACTTATTCTTTGACTATTTGCTGAACAGAACCTAACCAGTATGAATTGAATGTCAGAATAAGTCTCATGACCGCCTTATCCTAATATCAACTGTGATGATAAACACTATTTTTATTCAGGTAATGATAACCTGTCTAAAGTCACTTTCTCCAGCACTTTGTGACTTACTCATTCTTTCCGGAAATACCTTTCAGGAAAGGTATTATTGACAGGGTATATTGTTACATCTGTAAATGGAAAAGAAGCAACAGCCTAGCAAATGGCACCTCTTATTATGAAGAAATTGAACTGCAAGGTTTTCTCATCTTTAAAATTAACTTTGGAAGCAACTGTCATGCTTTGATCATTTCTCACTCATGGCAAACAAGGCTGTAATATATCATAAGTGAAAAAATAACCCAATAATGCAGCACAGCAGCAAGACAATCAAACTAAAAGGGTAAGATTCATTTCATCTGCACTAGTTCTGTGCACCTAAGATAAGAATCTTGCATTCTTGTATAATCAGCAGCCAGAAACAAGGAATCTGGGGACACTGTTTTAGGAATCTATTTTATGATGACACGATTCTCATACAAAAATGCCCTCCAAATATAAAGACAGCCTGGAAGCAGATGACAGTGCTGTAATTGTTACATTTGCTTACATGAACCCTGATGCAGATGTTTGGCAAGTGCTTGCTCTCTGCTCTGAGATGTGTATGAAGCCATTGCCCTTCAACTTCCTCTTATCGCCTTCAGGTGTTTATGGTTCCTCCAGAGTAAAGATATACCATGGAGCCATTTGAGCTCTCCTTGTCCATTTCAGAGCAAAATGAAATGAGTCTTTGAATCATCTTCAGTGCCAATCACTAGCATAGCTTCAGTCTCCTGGACATGGAGTTGGGTGAAGGTTTTGAAGATGATTCACGTGAAAGAGGCACATGTACAGCAGCCTGTGGATGGCTGAACAAGGCAAATGAGCAGGGGGTGGAGACACTGAGAACTGCAAAGATGTAAATATCCCGGGAGGGAGGGAAGGATGGAGGGAG
>VZRM01001878.1:25600-42005 GCA_013397955.1 Grantiella picta | reverse complement strand
GCCTTCTCCGACAGCCTCAGGTAAATCTGGCACAACCGGCACCATTCTGATTTCCCAATTTGTTTTTCTGGACCTTGTGTGGCACAGATCTCAACCCCCACCCTCATGGAGCCATGGCTGAGCACAGGTCGAACTGGTATCTGCTGCTGAAGTGTGAACAGCTCTCATACTGGCACTTCAGACCTTGACCTTGTCCAAAATCCTGTGGGACATGGCCCTGCTGTCCCAAACTTTGCTTTGTTCCAAAATCTGCTTTGTCCCAAACTCATCCAGATGTGTCAGATGTTTGTTGGCACACAGTCTCAGCCACATGCCAGGCTGGTGCAGAGTCTGCGGGTGTGGTCAGGCTCTGCTCCACGCCTCTGGCACGACGCTGCATCCTACAGGAGAGGTGGACACACTCTATTTCTGCTCCCATGTCTCACGGGACTCAATCCCTTCCAGGCTTGAGATGCGCAAATTTGGGGTGAAGGTTTGCATGATCGAGCCGGGCTACTTCAAAACAATGATCACCAACGTCGAGAACCTGGAGAAGAATTTTCTCTCCACGTGGAAGAAGCTCCCAGAGGAAATCAAAACGAGTTATGGGGAGAATTACTTGAAAGAGTGTAAGTACCTCCTGCAAAGGCTGAGCAATGCACGTCCCGAGGGCCATGGGGGTCCCATGGGGGTCCCACTGCCCCAGCACCCCATGGAGCCACTCGGCTCCGCTCGGCTCCAGGGTCTCAGCGGTGTTTTCTGCCTCCGCAGTTGTGGGGATGCTCAAGCTGCTGCAGAAAACCTTCAACTCCGACCTGTCGCTGGTCACAAACTGCATGGAGCACGCGCTGACCAGCGTCCACCCCCGCACCCGCTACTCCGCCGGCTGGGACGCCAAGCTGCTCTACCTCCCCATCAGCTACCTGCCCTCAGCCCTCAGCGACGCCCTGTTCACCTTGTTCTACCCCAAATCCGTTGGGAAAGCCTAAGGCGGGGATGCAGCGGGCAGCCGGGACTGGGCGGTGCAGGGTGGGGTCCACTGATGGAAGGTGGGGATTCAGCATCACCTGCAGCCGAGGCTGAGCCTAAGTCCCTGAATTTGTAACTCCACGTACGTCTCACCCTCTGTCCCCTGCTCACGGATGGGTTTGTGCTGAATAAAGACGCCGTGTCCCCGCTGGCAGAGCGAGGTGTCACACTCGGGCTGCGGCACCAGGGCTGTGCCGTGGGGGCTCCTGGAAGCTCTGGCTGCTCCCCTGAGCACCTGCTCTCTTCAGGGTCCAGTCCCTGCCAGGTTGCCAGGGGACTTGCCCAACCTGGTACCCCAGGTATTGGCACACGCAAGTGAAACTCAGACTTCTTCCAGCTAGAGCAGATTTCCCTCTAGGCAAAAGACTGGGCAGCCTCTTCTAGAATCTTCCTCCCCTGCTTCCTACCTCTCCTCCTCCTCCTGCAGAGCTGGTTGGTGTGGGCTGTCCTGCTCTGTCACCGCGTTTGGGGACACTGTCCCCCACCAAAGCTGGGCAAGAGGGAAAGGTGTTGGGCTGGTGCTGCTGACAGTGTCTGGAGGGTTCCACCAAATCTAGCTCAATGGGGCATTGAGATCCACCTGCTAAGGGCACAGCAGAGCCCCAGGCACAGGGAATGGTGCAAGGCAAAGCGGAGAATTACAAACCAGGAAGACAAAATTCGCCCCGGGTGCTGCCGCAATCCTGACTCTATATATACGGGCTGAGCGCGGCCGGCACAGGTTGTCACCGAGCGGTGCCACTGCCGAGGATGTGGCTGTACGTGCTGGCGGTGCTGCTGGGGCTCTTCCTGCTGCGGCGCTGGCACCGGGAGCGGCAGATGCTGCCGCGGCTCTCGGAGAAGCACGTGCTGATCACAGGATGTGACAGTGGCTTCGGGAACCTGCTGGCGCGGCAGCTGGACGCGCGCGGGATGAGGGTGCTGGCCGCCTGCCTGAGCGAGGCCGGGGCTGCGCAGCTGCGGGCAGCCACGTCCAACCGGCTCCAGACCGTCCTGCTGGATGTCACCTCCAGCGAGAGTATCGCCGATGTCGCCGCCTGGGTCCGGGAGCGTGTGGGTGATCAAGGTAGGACGGTGTCAGTATCCCCATTGTCACCCCTCCTGCCACCTCGCCCACTCGACATAGGCAAGGCTGGCATGGCGCTGTGCGCTGGGGAGCCGCCCCAGCTCATCCCATCCCTCTGCAGGCCTCTGGGGGCTGGTGAACAACGCCGGGATCGCCATCCCCACCGCCCCGAACGAGTGGCTGACCAAGGAGGACTTTGCCAAAGTGCTGGATGTCAACCTGCTCGGGCTGGTGGAGGTGACGCTGAGCCTCCTGCCGCTGGTGCGGCGGGCGCGGGGCCGAGTGGTCAACGTGGCCAGCGTGATGGGCCGTGTCTCCTTCTTCGGTGGTGGGTACTGCCTCTCCAAGTATGGTGTGGAGGCCTTCTCCGACAGCCTCAGGTACGGCGGTGGCAGCCCGCGGAGCTGTCCCGTGCTCATCCGGCAGCCCCCGGCACTGCCCCGTGCTCATCCCGCAGCCCCGGCGCTGCCCCGCTGTTCCTACGCAGCGTTTTATTGAGCTCCTCGTTACATCCTCCCCACGGAGCTTGTGTAACCCTGACCGGGCCACTCGCGGGGCGGGAGCGTGGGCAGGGCTGGAGCCGCGGTTGTGCAATCGGGGGAAGGGTTTCGAGGAGCTCCGGAGCGAAACACTGGAAGGGGCCTGGGGCGGTGCGGACGGAGATGTCCCGGAGTGTCCCGGAGCCCGGGAGGTCCCAGGGTCCTGAGGGTGTCCCCGCGGTGCCCGGTGTTCTGGAGTCCGGGGGAGTCCCTGGGAGCTGAAATTCGAGGAGGTCCCGGGATCCGGGAATGCTCCGGGATCTGGGGCGGTCCCGAGGCGCTGCGGTGCAGAGGGACTCCAGGTTCCCGGAGGCTCCCCGGGGCGCTGAGGTCCGGGGATGCCCCGCGATCCAAGGGGCTCCCTGGAGCAAAGACAAGGCTGCCCTGTGCCCATGACGGGATGCCTGGGAGGGGGGCACGGGCTCCCTCTCGCTCCCCCCCAGGCCCTGCCCTGCTCGGCACGGCGGCTCCCGCTGATGTTCCCATCCCGGGCAGGCGGGAGCTGCGTCCCTTCGGGGTGCGGGTCTCCATCATCGAACCTGGAGGCTTCCAGACGGGAATGATCGACCCCGCGCCGCTGGTGAAGGGCTTCGTGCGCCTTTGGGAGAGACTCCCGGCAGAAACCCAGGCAGCCTACGGCCGCCACTACCTGGACAAATGTGAGTCCATCCCCACCATCACCCCCGGTGACCTCACAGCCACGGGGCTGACCCTCTTCTGTCCACCCAGATGCCAAGAGCACCGTCCTCTGCACCGCCTGAGCAGCTGCCGCCTGTCGCGCGTCACCGATGCTCTTCTGCTGCCCCCGCAGCCGCTACTCCGCCGGCTGGGATGCTCGGCTCATCTTCCTGCCCCTCAGCTACTGCCCGGCCTGGTTGTCCGACACCATCTTTGGCCTCTTCCTGCCCATCCCGGCCAGCGGGATCCCCTGACCATGGCCACCAGAGCGGGGACACGGACAGGGCACCCGTGGGTGACTCGCGCCCCCGAGAACGTGCTCAATAAAGGCGGCGCGATGGCCACCTGGCCACGGTGCTGGTGACCCGTCCCACCGGGGTAGCCTGTGCCCAGAGCAGCCGCGTATCCCGGGATACCCCGGTTGGGCTGGCAGGGAACGAGCTGGGAAAGGCAGCGCGGTGTTTATCCGTCCCCTGGGCGTGTGGGCGATGATCCCTGCGTCACTGATGGCACCGATTAAGAGCTCGTTAGCGATCAGTAACTGAGCGGCAGGCCGCTGAGATTGTGCGCTTGCCTGCGGGACCAGAGCGGTGCCAACGCAGCCCCGCGCCCCCCAGCTCGGGCAGAGGCAGAGCCCGTCTCGGGATCCCCGGGATGCGACGGGAAGGACGGGAGGGATGAGGACCACGCGGGACCTTGCACAAGCTGCCTTCAGCTCGCCGAGCTACTTGCCCAGCCAAGGAAGCTTCTCCGAAATGTTTTCTTTGGCTTAGCAAAGCACAACGTCCCCGGCAGCCCCCGCATGTCACGTTCGGCGCCCCAGGGGCCGGGATGCAGCGTGCCGAGCTGCCGGGAGCTGCTGCCTTGGCTGTACCTGCCGTGGGACACCTGTGCCCACATCCCTCCGACAGCGCCCCGACGGCTGCCCAGGGAGGGAAAGAGTGGGGGAACAGCAGATCCCCGGCGCTACCTCTGCCTGGAGCCCATCTCTCCAGACCCTGAGGGAGGCTGGGCGCTCCTGGGCACACATCTGGGGCGCTGAGAGCCTCAGGGAGCCCCAGACACTGCGGCAGGGGTGGGGAGAAAGGGCTGAGCCGCCTGTCCCGCTCCTCACGGCTCAGCTGGCTTGGAAATACAACCAGCTCCCAGACCTTGCTGTTCCCATCAGGATCAGCAGCCCCTGCACAATCCTTGACGGCTCAGATCCTGCTCAGTCCCACAGTTCGGTGTGGAAATTCCCTGACAAATAGAGCCAGTAGAGCATTGCTTCCCCCTTGGGTGGGGCAAAACCCCCCAGCCCCTCGGTGGCAGAGCAGCCCCTCACCACCCCCATGGCCCCAGCTGAGCCAAAATGTGCCCGGGGCCAGCACGAAGCCGCCGAGTTCCTGTTTGGAAGCTGGTCCTGCCGGGGCCGGTACCTGCACACGGGGTCACCAGCGCCGGGCTTGTTGTTTTGAGGCCCAACTTATCAGTGCCCTCGTGCTTCCCCGCTCCGGCCGTGCCTTCCTTCCGAGCCGATTGTTGATCCCGCAGTCTTGTCTGCACTCGAAAAAAAGGAGATTTCCTGCAATTGTTTCGCAGGACTTGCAGCTCGATGCAAAATTTTCTGCCTATCAGCCCCCTCCCCAGCGCCGGGGCAAGGCTTGAGCCCCCTCCCTTCCCCTGCCAGACCGCGGGGCAATCACGGCTCTGTGATTAATTGCTGCCTGGCCAGAGGTGCTTCTCTGGCGACATCCATCTGCTATCGGCCCTGGCTGTTGCTCGGAGAGCTCAGCTTTCAGCCCTTTCCTCCCGAAAATAACTCTGAACTCAACCTGATATCGAGGTGGCATCAGGAACAGCTGGTGGCACCTTTGTCATAAACCACCCCAGCCCCGCAGGATTCCCCGTGCTGGGGCAGGACCTGGGATGTATTTTCCCCACAGCGGGATCCAGGCTGGATCCGGCCTCCGAGCCCAGCGTGGTGACAGTGGAGGGGACACTCAGGAAGCCTCGGGGACCCCCATCCATCCCCAGGCACCTGCGGCTTCTGCACTGACACCTGCCAGGGTCCTCCCCGTGCCTGTCCCCACCCTGCGGCAAAATCAGATGGGGGCCGAGTCCCGGGGCTGGAAATCAAGTGAATGTCACCCACGCTGGGCTGTCTCAGGATGTTGCACCAGGACGGTCATTTCCTGCCCGGGAAGTGGCCACCAAGCCCACCCCGAGCTCCGTGCCCAGAGGCGTGTGAGCTGCCGAGCCGAGAGGATCCCCCTGCTCTCGAACAGCCCCAGCACAGCCCTTGCTCAGCCACCGGTGAGCCAGCGCCGTCCCTCCTGCCTCGTGTCCCTTCTCCTGTCCGTCTGTCCCCTTTACCATCCATCTGTCCCCTCTGTCCCTTCTCCCGTTTGTCTGTCCCTAGTGCTGTCCACTTGTCCCTTCTGTTGTCCACCTGTCCTTTCTCCCATCCATCTGTGCCTTCTCCCGTCTGTCTGTCCTTTCTCCTGTCCGTCCGTTCCCTCTCCCATCCATCTGTCCCTTCTCCTATCTGTCTCTCCTCAATCCCACCAGCCTCTCAGGTGAGCACAGAGAGGACAGGAGGTTCAGGAGCCGCGGGGGTGGCAGGTCCAGCCTTTCCATGGTTTCAGGGGTGGGTAGGTGTCACCCTGCTGCCACAGGGATGACGCTGTCACGGGGAACACCTGGCTGTGGCTTGTTCCCGGTTTGCCAGGCTCCGAGAGAAGCGGGAAAATCCTGCCGACACGGCACACTCCTCCAGCATTCCCGAGGGAATGGCTGCTCCTGAACTCTTCCAGCGGCATGAAGCTGGATGAGGTCCACAGCGTCTTTGCTGCGCGGATGCAGCTGTGCTGGGATCGGAGCTCTCACTTGGGGCAATAATAGGATGTGGAGGTCAACTGCATTTCCCTGAAATTTATAATTTTGTCACCTACTTGGATGTCCCGAAGGCTCCCGGCAGAGCAAGGGCAGCTGGCAAGTGACCGCTCCCTGAGGGCTCGGGTGGCAGCAGTGGCTTTCCCGTTGGAGCTGAGTCTAGAACACAATCACCGACATGTGGTGACTGTTGTTTGTGGCCAGCACTTATCCTGGGATGTGAGGGGATCACCTGGGTGGACACAGCATCTTTTGAGGGTTGATGTCGGGAGTGACCATGGGAGTAAAAATTGTGTTCAAAGCCCCCAGAAAGATCTTTTTCAGTCCTGCACAAGGGCTCTGTGTTTCAGGCTGCCCAGCTCAGTGTTCTCCCTTTCCCCACAGCCACCAGGATGGCCGAGGTGACCTCAGTCCCCATGGAGACACACACTGTCCCGAGCGAGTACGGGGACTACCACAACTGGTCTGAGCTGTTCCATCTCCTCAATCACACCTACACCTACTGCGAGTTCAGCCTGGACGAGAACGTCAAGCGGGTGATCCTCTTCATCCTCTACCTGGTCATCTTCGTGGTGGGCTTGGTGGAGAACCTCCTCGTCATCTGGGTCAACTGGCAGACACGAGGCAACAAGAGCTTGGTCAACCTGTACATCATCAACATGGCCATCGCTGACTTCGGGGTGCTGCTCTCGCTGCCCATCTGGATGCTGGAGGTGATGCTGGATTACACCTGGCTCTGGGGCAGCTTCCTCTGCCGCTTCACCCACTACTTCTACTTCGCCAACATGTACGCCAGCATCTTCTTCCTCACCTGCCTGAGCGTGGATCGCTATGTGACCCTGACCAGCTCCTCCCTCTTCTGGCGCCGGCACCAGCACCGCGCTCGCCGCGTGGTCTGCGCGTGCTGCTGGGTCCTGGCCGCCGCCATCCCCTGCCTGGAGGTGGCTCACATGCAGCTGGTCAACACCACGGAACCCATCTGCATCTTCATGGCCCCCTTTGAGACCTACGACGAGTGGGCGCTGGCGGTCAGCTTGGCCACCACCACCATCGGCTTCCTGATCCCCTTCCCCATCATCGCCGTGTTCAACGTGCTGACGGCGCGGTTCATCCGGCGCACCAAGCCGGAGAGCCGGAAGCACTGCCTGCTCATCTACGCCTACATCGGGGTCTTCCTGGTCAGCTGGCTGCCCTTCCACATCGTCCTGACGCTGCTCACGCTCGATGGCAACCACATCATCCTGCACTGCACCTTCGCCCACTTCCTCTACTTCTTCTACGACATCATAGACTGCTTCACCCTGCTCCACTGCGTCGTCAACCCAATCCTCTACAACTTCCTCAGCAAGAACTTCCGCAGCAAACTCATCTCCGCCGTGGTCAAGTACATCCCGAAGGACCACGGTGGCCAGAAGGGTGCTGGCAACTCCTCGTCCAGCACGCAGCACTCCATAGTCATCGCAAAGGACAACAATCCTCCTAACTAAGGGGGGTCAGGCTGTCCCAGCCTCTGTCTTGGTGGCTTCCTGGGGACAGTGGGATCAGTTTTCCAGGTGATGAGGAGACAATTTGCTTGGACACAGCCCTTCTCGGCCAGGCACCTCCCGTGGCAGGATGAGGTGCCAGGTTTGAGGCGAGCTTGGAGCGATGGACATCTTGCCTCTGGAGCGCTGCTGTGTCCAGCCTAAGGAGAGGATAAGAGAAAAAGATATTCCCTGTTTCCCAAATGAAATCCTTGCAGTAATAAAGTGTGTTTACTCTGCTCACTGTCTGTCACAACCCAGCCCCAGGACCTCGCCCCTGTCCCACCCTAAGCCACGAGGTTGGGGTGCACAATCTGCCCCGTCAGGAGCATTCCTGCACCCCCAGACTGTCCCTGACCCCTGGCCCTGGGCATGGCACTGCCTGCTGAGCACCATCCCAACTGGGAGAGACAGAATCATCCCTCTGGAACACAAACCTCCCCTCACTGTGCCCAGCAACGTCCAGAGCTTGATTTTTGAGAGATGAAGGCAGCCCAAGGGGCTGAGCAGGGCACAGACCTGAGGGGAGGATCAATTTGGACTAGAGATCAGCAACTCCTTCAGTGCAATTTTGCAAACCCAGCGGTAAATTAGTGATGATCAAACTGGGTTTGACTGCGCAGGGCTGCTCCACACTGGGTTTGGGTCCCCCATCCTGTTAATTCCAGCTCCTCTGGCAGGTTTTTATGGCCACCGAGTGCATTTCTCAACTCCATCGGGCTCCAGCAGCTCTTCCCCGTGGCAGCTTAGGCACGTGCAGAAAACCTCAGAGCCGGATAGCAGGCTGGGCTTGTGCCGTGCAAGGAGCTGGAGCATCCGGAGAAAGTTCATCCTTGCCTGGATTCTGACCTCAGTCACGTGCTGCGGGTCGAGCCCTCGGTTGGGGAAGGTGACAGGGCACCGGAGCCCATAAATCTACCGGAGGCCTTGAGCTGCTCGAGGAACACGTCGTGAAAAAAGCGAAGCATAAGCAGTTCTGGGGGCAGGATGCTGGAGCAGGGGGTGGGAGCCAGGATGTCCAGCGAGAAGCCCAGGAGCAGGGGTTAAGGAGGATACGGGGTTATCGTGGGGCTGGTTGGGAAAGCTCTGCCTGTTCCAGGGGTCCTGCGATGGGGTAAAACCCTAAATAACTCAGGTTCCCCTCTGCAGGATGTTCCTCAGGGACATAAGCACTGAGGGAACAATCCAAATCCGTGTCTGACACAGAAATCCTGGGAAGGCACCAGCTGCCTTGTCAGAATTCCCTGTTCAGGGAAGCAGCTCAGGCCATTCCCCTTCCTTAGCTCTGTTTCTCACACCTGTGAATGCAGAAAACCCTTAATTTCTAGACCCCAGGGGATGCGAGACCCCCGTGCTGAGATCTGCACCCACAGCACCCCACCACTTTCACCCCCTGATCCTGAATCCTCCCTAAGCTTCCTTTTGCTAATTCCCTCCCATTTCCGATGAAGAAATGGATGATCGGTACACAAACACAAACCACTTGCTGTGTGACATCACCAGGGCAACAACATATTCAATTCCAAGATACCTAAACATGTAAAATTTGGTATTTGACCTAACAAACTTAGTTTTTAACTGCCTTAATTTCTCTGCAGCTTTGTCCATAGACCTCCAGGCCATGTGGTGACCAAAGCTCTGCCACCCTCCATGGGAAGCTCTTCTTCGTGCTGAGGTGGAAACTTTTTGGGGTTTAATTTATGGCCGTTGCTCCTTGTCCTGTCACGCCACTGAAAAGTCTGGCACCATCCTCTTGGCACCCACCTTTGAGGTATTGTTATGGACTGATGAGATCCCCTCTCAAATTAGATATTTATATGGGTATCTGAGATTTTTATATGGATTGATGAGGTCCCCTCTCAAATGAGTTATTTATAGGGATATCTGAGTTATTTTAATGGATTGACAGCATTCCCGAGGAGGCAGGAATGCCAGGATACACACCGGGAATAACACGTTTTTTAAAAGAAGCAGGTACCAGAGGTCAACATTTTCCATTTTATTATTCTAAATAAAAACCACACTTTGTGCTGAACAATGGAGTAGAAAAGAACCCGATGTACAACGATTTTAGACATCTACGATTTGGGGTGGGGGGGAAGTTTACAAAATATACAAAACTTTACAGCAAATAGATAGTAAACACTTAAATAGCAGGAGGTCAGTACCTACGATTAACTTAACGAAAAGGTTAGACAGCAAATTCAACTCTTGGTCTTTCTTCTTCTCCTCAATTACTCTGACGAGAGACCTGGATCCATTGAGAACGGGGAAAGTGAATTTTGTGTTGGGGATGGGAGTGAGTCTGGGCCTGGAGCAGGAGGGATTTCCTGTCGGGGCTCCCCGGGAGGCTCCGTGACCTGGACGCTGCTGGAATTTCCCCTCTGCAACTCCCTTTTCTACCCCAGAATCCCAAAACACTTTGCAAACACCCCAGGGGAGGTAGGTTGGTGTCCCCACGGTCACCAAGGGCAGCGGGGACAGGAGGGAGCCAGGTTTGCCCACGGTGGTGGGATGGGAGCAGAACTGGGCACCGAGTGACCACCCCAGTTCTCCTGACATGGAACTGTGGCCGGACACGGGGACAGGGGTGACATCCCTGTCAACCCCTGAAGGCTCAGGGACACCCAGGACCCTCCTGGGGGGAGCACTCAGATCTCTGACCCCTCGGGGAATTCCCCACAGGAGGAGCAGCAGCAGCAGGTCCAGACCCATCCCTGCAGCCCCTCCACTGCTGATTTCGGGATGCTCCATGAGGGAATGATCCATTTTATCCCAGGCAAACAGAAATCCCGGGGATTGGAGCCAGCGGGGACCCAGGAGCTCCCACTTTCCACACCCAGGGTTGGGAGCAAGGGCTGGCTGTGCCAGTTGGTGTTTCGGTGTAAAAGCTTCTCTTTTTGGTTTATGTGCACAAAAGGCTTTTGCTTTACAGCTTAGCAAGATCCAGGGCTGCAGACCCTCCCTGAAGCTCACCACGGCTTCTGGAACATTCCAGGAGGGTCTCAAGGCTCTCCCAGCCTTGTCTGTACCTCACATCCTTCATGACCACCTCCAGAGCAGCACAGGTCATGTCCATCCCTGTCCCTGTCCCTGTCCCCAGCTGGGCACAGCCCTGAGTTCTGCGCTCAAGGGGACCCTGCAGGAGCAGGGAGTGGGACTGGGTGACCCCCAGTGATCCCTTCCAGCCTCACCCATCCCACGATTCCATGATGGACCCCCTGGAACCTAGAGAGCAGCTCAGAGGAGCCTCCAGCAAAGCACCGCCAGCTCCCACACTTCCCAGAGCACCACGCCATTCCCAAAATTATCCTTTCTCTTGCAAAACTTAACAATGCAGCTCCCAGGACCACGAGACTGGAGTTCGGAACCCAGAGCTGCAGCAGCCAGGCCACCCAAGAGCTGACCTTGGCTCCGGTGTCTCCCCTCCTCCAAAGCCAGGCTCCAGGCACCCTCCCCGCTCCCGGAGGTAGGTCGGTACCACGGGAGGTACCACCCTCATTTTACAGATGAGGAAACTGAGGCAAAGAGGTGAAGTGACTTGCCCAAGGCCACGACGGAGCTGGGGGAGAGACCCCCGAGCGCTCTGAGCTCTCCGAGTCCAACCCCCACCACTCCCAGGTGTCCCTTTCCCGGGTGTCCCTTCGCAGGGAGGGGGCAGCGGGGTGAGTTTCCAGGGTTTGCAAATCACTAGTTTAGTTTAGTTTGTAGTTTTGTAACAGCAAAACTTGACAGAAGCGCAGGAGCCGATCCACGACCACCGAGGCTCGAGAGCCCCGAGCGCTTCCTGTTTGTGAGGTAGAATGAGTTACCCGAGGGCAATCCCAGCTTGGCAATATCGGTTCCTCCCCACCTCTGCCCCACAGCAGGATAATGTGGGAAGAAGCTGATCCATGCCCTTCCCAGTGTTAATACTGTTGGCACCGGCTGACCTCGCCAGGGTGGCCGGGAGAGACCCCCAGGAGCAGCTGGCACATGGCCAGGAGAGCCCCCCACACTGAGGTGGACACGACATGGGGCTGGGAGAGACCCCTGTGCCAAGGAGAGCCTGACACGTGTCTGGGAGAGCTCCCCATGCCCAGAAGAGCCTCCTGCACTCAGGGGCACTCGAAACATAGAGGGTGAGAGTCACCCATGCCCAGGAATGCCACCCCTGCCTGGGAGAGCCCCCCACACCCAGGAGAGTCCCCAGAAGCACCCAGCACATGGCCGGAGAGGCCAAACCATCGCTGTGGCTCCATGAACAAACTCACATCTCTCCCACCACACACATTTGCCACTGGAACACGTCGGGGATGTGGTGATCCACGGCACGGGATGGGGAATCCCTTTGGCAGGAGAAGGGTCCTTCAAGGTACCTTCCAGGGAGTTAAGGCAACAGCTTCATCCCGACTTGTCTGCGGGGAACCTGGCAGCCCCGGGGCACAGCGTGAGGCTGGGGCAGAGCGGAGCCAGGAGACTCCTGGATCTCCACGGCCACCACAAATCACCTCCCAGGGAGCAGGGACCTGCTTCCCCTCCTGCTCCAGTCCTGAGGGAGATCTCTGTGCTCATGCAGCCACCTCCGCCTGGGCTCTGCGGGGAGGTCGTGTCGCTCCTTCATCTCTTCCTCCAGGTCTCGGGGTATGAGTGAGCCACAGCCACGGCGCAGGAAACACAGCCTGGGAATCTGTGAATGCCCTGCTCCTGGTTCCCTCCTTGTTTACACACTCAGGTGCTTCCTGCTCCTCTCCCCAGAAACGGCTGATCCCAGGACATACTTTGCCCATCTCCTGGCAGTAGCAGCAGAACTCCAGGGATGCCCAGAATATCGGTTTTATTGTTTTCTTTCTCTTTTGCTCTTTTCCTTCGAGTCCAGCACCTGCTCTGGCTCTGTCCCTCTCCACTGAGGTCAGGTGTGAAAATCTTAGCAGCATCAGTTTGTGGACAAGCTCAAGGTTAGCCTGGTCAAGTGGGCTAAAAGGTTCAAAAAAAATAGAATCTAGACTCAAAAACTAGTGAGAAATTCTAAAAGCACAGAACTCGATGGCCTCTAACAGGACCAGAGGTAAGTAAACACAACAGACTCCTTAAAACAGTGATGTACCTCACGCGCTGTTAATTTGTACAATGCCACCAATCTAAAGAGCCCTCGGAAGGCCCAAAAAAAAAAAAAAAAAATTAAAAAAAAAAAATTCCATCCATGATGCCTGACCGTTAAATAAAACAAAACAACATCTTTTTTTTTTTCCTCCACACCTTCCGTCACTAACACTCGCTCCTCCTGCCTCGCCCCATCAGCTATCCGTGTTTTTCTCGGCCTCTTTGGAATGGATGATGTACATGAAAGTCTGTTCGATGGTGAAGTCCGGCGGGAGGCTGCCCTTGTGCACCCCTATGTGCTTGCTCATGAGGTTGAGCGTGGAGCTGTAGTGGCCACACACCGTGCAGCGATACATGAGGGCCCCCGAGTGCGTCCGCAGGTGGCACTTGATGGTGGAGCGCCCGCGGAAGAACTTGTGGCACACCTTGCACTGGTACGGCTTCTCCCCGGTGTGGATGCGCCGGTGGTAGTTGAACTCGCTGGTGTGGGCGAACCTCTTCCCGCACACCTTGCAGCTGTACTTGCTGTTCCCCGGCTGGCTCTGCAGCGCCAGCTCTTCGCTCAGGAACTCCTCGGGCAGCTTCCTCTTGGGCAGCCCCTGCGGCTGCAGGCGCTCCCCGAATCCCGCCCGGATGTCCAGGCTGCCCCCGCACTTGTGCTGGCTGACGTGGTAGCGATAGGCTGCTTCCAGCTTGAAGCTCTGGCTGCAGAAGTGGCACTGGAAAAGAGTCTCCTCCACGTGCTGGTGCACGGCAAGGTGCTTCTCCAGGAGCTGCCGGTCCACGAAGCTGTTGGCACACACGGAGCAGGAGAAGACGGAGATGCCCAGGTGGGACAGCGTGTGCCACAACAGGCTGCAGAGGCTCAGGTGCCGCTGGTCGCACACGCCGCACGTCTGGCTCTTCAGGTTCACGTGCTCCAGGAGGTGGTTCCGGACCGTGTGGAAATCTTTGGCCAAGGGCTTCCCGCAGGCAGCACAGGCCAGCTCGGGGCCGGGCGCCCCCCCAAACACGGCCACCTTCCCGGGCAGGGGGTCGCTCGGGTGGACGATGACATTGTTGTCGAAGACTCCGTCTCGCCGGTGCAGCGTCAGCTGCCACTGGGTGAAGAACTTGGTCTCGCACATGTCGCAGGAGAAGAGGAAGATGCCGATGTGGGACAGCACGTGAGTGACCCTGGAGTTGCGGTCCTGGAAGTGGGTTTCGCAGACTTTGCAGTTCCCGGTAAGCAGGTCCACGTGGTCCCTAGCGTGCTGGCGGATCAGCTGGATGTTGGGCTCCAGCACCTTCTTGCACACCTGGCAGGGCATGGCCTTGCTGTCCCGCCCGTCGCTCTCAAAGGCCAGTTCCTCCTCGCTGTCATCGCTCAGCTCAATCACCTCCTCGGATGGGCCCAGCTCTTCTCCAGCATCCTCAAAATGCAGCTCGGCCTCTCCCAGATCCTCCAGCTGGAGCTCATCCATCGGCTCAAATCCCTGCTCTTTGGAGTGGTCGCTGTTGCTGGGGCAGGAGTTGCTCCCCGTGGAGACATCCAGGGAGGGATCAGTGGGGAAGAAGCTGCCCTTGCCGAAATCGCCGTTGCTCTGGGCCTTGTACTGAGGGCAGGAGCTGCCGGTGGTCTGTGCCATGACATTCCCACCGGGCTGTGCCCCCAGACCCACAGCTGGAGCGAACTGCCCCGGATCTGACTCCTGTTCTGTCTTGGGAGGCTGCTGTGGGTGCATCAGGGGAAGAGCCTGGCTGGCCTCACCCACGGGATTCCTGTCATCCTCTTTGTAGCTGCCCGCCATGTCCCCGTGCAGGAGGTAATTCCGCTCGGGGCCGAAATGCTCCGTGCTGCTCCGGATGTCCCCCAAAGAGTGGCTCTGCTCTGAGGAGGTGCTGCTCAGCGGCCCAGCCCGGCCTTCCCCCACGGACAGGGCAGGCTGCTTGGTGATGGCCGAGCTCTCCAGGTCGGGGAAGGTGGAGTGACAGGCCTGCAGCAGGTCCTCCATGCCCAGCCGCTCCGCCACCTCGTAGATGACACCCACATTGATGAGGTCTGTGAAGAGCTCCGAGGTGTACACGAAGCTCAGGATCTTCTCGAAGTTGGCTGGCGTGATGAAATCCACCACGTAGGTCCTGGCAGCGTCCAACCCTGTGTTCAGGAAGAGGTTCTGGAAGTAGCCGGCGGCGCAGGCCAGCACGGCCTTGTGCGCGGCGAAGGAGCGCGAGCCCACCAGGATGGTGACGTCGCACATGGTCTCGGAGAGCCGGCACTTGTTGAGTTCCTTCAGCAGGTTGTTGGGGTGGTTGGTGCTGTGCAGCTTGATCCTCATGCCCATCTTAGCAGCTGCTTAAGAGGCCCTTCTCCTGGTCAGCTCGGCCTTCACGCCTTCATCCGCGGCGGGAGCAGGAGGGGTTGGGCAGCCAGGAACTGGCAGGGCAAGGGGCTCTGGAGAGGGGAAATGCAAAAAAAAGTTATCACTTAACAGCCAAAGTGACACCGTTCTGATCAAACCTCCCGTTTTCCACCTTTCTGATGAGCCATGGGGCAGCTGCTCAGCTGGAGATGGACTAAACATGCCTTGTTACCTCACAGACCAACCTCTGGGGAAGTAAAAGGATGGACGGGCAAAGGAGCAAAGTCAAAACAAAAAGACACTGACTCTGAGAGGCAGCCTAAAGGTCCCTACTGGGGCAGGGACAGAGATCCTGCTGACTCTGAGACCCAACTGGAGCCTGTTCCAGACATCTCTCCTCTTCCCAAGCTGGGGATGAGGCTCCTCTCCAGAGATGTCACTCAGGCTCAAAACACAGGTCGGATTTGCCTCTAGGTCTCCTCCAGCCGCAGACACTTCATTCCTTCCTTCACTTCAGATTCCACCTGTACCCACAAGGAGACTTCAGGCTCCCAGGTGGGATTCTCTGCATTCCAGCCCTGTGGATGTCCCTGGGATTTCTCGTCCGCTCCAATGGAGTCTGTGACACCTCTTAGATTCCCCAGGTGCCACCACACCTGTCCCACAGCATCAGCCATGAGCCCCAGTGTCCTTCCAGCTTGTCCCACTGGCTTGATCCCCCTGTCCAGCGCACGGATGTCCCAGCAGCTCTTGGGACTCCAGAACTTACCCAGGGAGCTCTACCCCTAATTCCCCTATTCCTAATTCCCTGCTTTCCTCTCCCCAGGAACAGCGAGCCCAAAAGGCAGCAGACAGGGAGTTTGGAGGGAGCTGGAGAGGCCGGGGCTGCCCCTGCCCCGGGAAAACCAAAGGGGCAGAGACGGACGTGATGCGGAGGGAAGGGGGAAACACCACTGGGGAAGGCGAGGAGGAAGATGAAGATACCGGGGAAGGCTCTGGAAGGCAAACGCTCACCAGCCCAAACAGCACCAGGGCAATTCCTGCGGCGCGGGGATCCCTGCGGAGGGGAAGGGGCAGGAGGAAAAAGAGCGGGAGAAAGGAGGGGGGGCTGAGGGGGTAGCGGGAGGGGGGGCCCGGGCGGGCAGGAGGCTCCGCGCCGGCGGCAGACGCGCAGTCCCGAAGCTGCTCCGGGAGAAATGGGAGGAAAGAGGGGGAAACAGCGGCGGCCCCCGTGGGGTCTGGGGGGCCCGGGGAGGGGGAGCAGGAAGGGGAGCCACGAGAGGCGGCGGGAGG
>VZRM01001878.1:6723-16801 GCA_013397955.1 Grantiella picta | reverse complement strand
ATCAAGAGGTACTGGGAACAGGTCTGGGGTGCTGGGACGGGGAACTGGGAAGAGAACTGAAGCACTGGAAAGACGATCAGGGAGGGATGCTTGGAAAAGGACTGGGGTGCTATGGGAAGAGGTCCAGAGAGCTGGGAGGTGGTCTGAGATGCAGGGAAGAAGCCTGGGGTGCGGAGAAGAGGACCAGGGTGCTCAAAAGAGATCTGGGGAAAAGAACTGGGGTTCTGGAAAGAGGACCAGGGTGCTGTGGAAAGGACTGGGGTGCTGGAAAGAGGACTGGGGCAGTGGGAAGAGGATATGGACACTGGGCAGAAGACCACAGTGCTGGGAAGAGGACTGGGGCACTGGGAAGAGGATCAGGGTGCTGTGAAAAGGACTGGGACGAGGACCACAGTGGTGGGAAGAGGATCAGGATTCTAGGAAGAGGACCACAGTGCTGGAAAGAGGACTGGGGCACTGGGAAGAGGATCAGGGAGCTGGGAAGAGGAGCGGGCACTGCCGGACCTTGCCGGCATAGTGGTGGATGCGGAAGCAGCGCGGTGGCAGGCTGGTGTCAGTGACATGCCGAGCGTTCTGCGTCTCCTTGCTCTCGTAGTGCTTGTGAGTGGCGAAGAGCTGGTTGAGCTTGGTGAGGAAGGTGTCCTCGTTGACCACACCAGGCCGCAGGCACTCCTCGTCCAGCATGGCCAGGATCCCGCTGGTGCTCTGTGAGGAATGGTGTCACCCCAAACCGGCCCCATTGAACCCCAGTTTGGGCTATGGGGGGAGCTGGAGCCCCAAGACTCGAGCACTGGGCAGACAACTCACATTCTCAATCAAGTTGCAGATGATGGTGTTGTCGAAAAACTCCACCGGGGTCCACTGGATGCCCTGAGAGCAGATGGGGGTCAGACACACGGATTGCCCAGACCCTGCCCCAGGGACACCTCCAGCTGATGTGCGGCAGGAACCGGACATCCGGCCACGGGACGAGGATCCCGAATCCCTTCCTGCCATTGAATCTGCTCCCGGCAGGGAGCGGGGCGAGGGAGAGACGTGTGTCTCCGGCGCTTCCCCATCCCGGGAAGGCCAAAGCTCCTTGGGGCTGAGCTCTGGCAGGGGCTGGAGGTACCTCTCGGACATATTCCTCCTGTTCCTCCTTCAGCGTCATCAGGATGAAGATCTGCTGCAGCTTCTCGTTGCAGTAGTTGATGATGAACTGCTCAAAGCCATTGTCCTGCAAGAGAAGGATCCTGTGTGGCTGGTGCTTCCCAAGCCCCTGGCCCTTCCCCACGTCCCACCTGCTGTTCCTAACACCCTGGATGGCGCCAGGTGTGTTTTTCACTCACCTGGAAGATCTCAAAGCCGTATATGTCCAGGACGCCCATCACCTTCCTCTGCTCGTCCGAATTCACCTGGAGAGATAATGGGGTGTTCAGCCCTGTGTGGGGTGGGGGGCCAGGGTCCCACTGGGGGTCCGGGGTGCCCTGGAGCTCACCTGGATGCTGGCATTGATACGATTCACCAGCCAGTCGAAGAGGCGGCTGTAGATGTTCTTGGCCAGTGCATCCCGGCCGTAGTAGCCCTGGGGAGAAGGGAGGGGGGCTGGTGCCGGCTCACGGTGGGCTGCTGGGCATCAGCCCCACGGCCAGGGGTGGTCCTGCTCACCTGGGGGACGGTGAGGGTGGTGAGCACCGTCTCATCCCGCGCCTTCACCGTGCGGGAGCACAGCGCCTGCTCCAGCGTGCTGGGGTCCAACCCGATCAGCTCACAGATCTCCTGCAGCTCTGCGTGGGGAGATGGCAGTGCCAGGGCCGAGGAGGGGCTGAGGGGATCCCCACGCCCCCCATTCCCATCCCTATCCCCATCCCTACCCTGGGGCTCGGTGATGCTGCAGGCCTCCAGCCCACTGGCCTGGAAGCTGCTGCTCAGCTGCACATTGCCCAGTTTGAGCACCACGGCCGTCACCTCCAGCAGCTCTGTCACCTCGGCGGGCGAGAAGCCGATGACCCTCATGGCATCCTGGGGATGGACACAGCAGCTCAGGGGATGGGGTGGGCTCCAGGATGCCTGGGGAGGGGGCTCACGTCTTCCCGTGGGTACCTGCATGGCGTGGAAGTTGGCTGCATCATCCACGCCAGGTAAGCTGGAGCTCTCCCGGTTCAGGTATCCGTAGTGCCGGCAGTCCTGGCGGAGCTTCAGCTGCTCTGGTTGAGGGGAGAGGAGGTGGCAGCTCAGCCGTGGTCCCCCCCAAGCTCCTTTTTCCCCCGAAGCCCCACACTGTGGGGTCTGAACCTACGGAGCAGCTGCGCCGAAGCCCCAGCCAGGAGCTGGTAGAAGATGTGGAAGTTCCTCTCGCCTTTCACATGCCGGACGACGCGGGATTTCTCCAGCAGGTCTGTGTGGAGGGGTCAGCATCACTGCGGTGTGGGGACTGGGAGCCCCCGGGATGGGCAGTGGGTACTCACAGTTGCTGATGACCCCTCCCAGGGGCTGCCCCTTGAAGTCGAACTCAATGTCCATGTACTTGCCCTGGGGGAGGGGGCTGAGTCAGGGAAGAGGGTCCCAGTGGGAGTGGAGCTGCCACATCCCCATCCCCTCCGTGCTCCCAGCCCCACCAGGACCCACACGGCCCTGGCAAAGTCCAGCGCCCCTCCCCTGGTCACTCACGAATCGGGAGGAGTTGTCATTACGGACAGTCTTGGCGTTCCCAAAGGCTGCGGGGGGGAGGATGGGGGTTACTGCGGGTCTGGGGGAGGCTGTGCCGAGCCCTGGCAGGTCTGGGATGTGGGATGTGGGGCTCGGGATGTGGGGCACTCACCCTCCAGCACAGGGTTGGACTGCAGGAGCTGCTCCTTCACCTTGTTCACCTCCTCCCCTTGGCTGCTCACGGCCGCCACGAAGGACATCACCAGCTTGCTGGCCTCTGCCAGGAGGGGCCAGGGGTCACGGCTGTGGGGTCGTGGGTGCTGGGGCCGTGCCCCTCACCCCACCAGCCCCTCACGGTGCTCTGAGCACCCTCTGGCAGCTCTACCTGTCTTGCCGGCGCCGCTCTCTCCAGTGATGAGGATGCACTGGTCCCTGTCCCGGTCCCGCAGCGAGCGATAGGCATCGTCAGCGATGGCATAGCTGGTGACAAGAGGGGTTGGAAGGGGCTGGAGCCAGCTGGGGGCTTCAGGAAACGCCAAGACCCCCCCGGTGTGGCTGTGGTGTTGCCCCAAGTGGATTCCTTTTGACCCTGACGCGTCGGGATTGCCCGGGGGTGAAGCCCTTGGTGGGATCCAGGGACTGAGGGCACCACCAGCCTCCCCGTGCTCACATGTGGGGCTTCACAGCGAAGAAGCTGCAGTTGTGATACTCCTCCACCTTCTCCGGGGTGTAGATGGGCAGGGACTGGTATGGGTTCACCGAGATCACCACATTCCCAATGTATGTCTGTGGGACGGCAGGGATGAGGGGTCGGGAGGACACAGCCCAGGTCCTGGTGCTCCCCATCCCCACCCCACATCCTTCTCCCCATCCCAAACCCCATATCCTGCTCCTCGTGCTAGACCCTGCAGCCCTCCCACTTCCCATCCCAGACCCCATACCCTGTTCCAACTCTGGACCCCAAAGTTCTCCCTCTCCCAATCTCAGACCCCATATCCTGCTCCCCATCCCAGACCCTGCAGCCTTTCCAATCCCCATCTCAGACCCCACATCCCATTCCCCATCCCAGACCCCACAGCCCTCTNGCTGGAGCCAGCTGGGGGCTTCAGGAAACGCCAAGACCCCCCCGGTGTGGCTGTGGTGTTGCCCCAAGTGGATTCCTTTTGACCCTGACGCGTCGGGATTGCCCGGGGGTGAAGCCCTTGGTGGGATCCAGGGACTGAGGGCACCACCAGCCTCCCCGTGCTCACATGTGGGGCTTCACAGCGAAGAAGCTGCAGTTGTGATACTCCTCCACCTGCTCCGGGGTGTAGATGGGCAGGGACTGGTATGGGTTCACCGAGATCACCACATTCCCAATGTATGTCTGTGGGACGGCAGGGATGAGGGGTCGGGAGGACACAGCCCAGGTCCTGGTGCTCCCCATCCCCACCCCACATCCTTCTCCCCATCCCAAACCCCATATCCTGCTCCTCGTGCTAGACCCTGCAGCCCTCCCACTTCCCATCCCAGACCCCATACCCTGTTCCAACTCTGGACCCCAAAGTTCTCCCTCTCCCCATCTCAGACCCCACATCCCATTCCCCATCCCAGACCCCACAGCCCTCTCATTCCCCATCTCAGACCCCATACCCCACTCCCACCCCAGAAACCCTCCCATTCCCCATCCCAAACCCCCCGTCCCGCTGCCCACGTAGATTTCGTGGCGGCGGAATCGCTCCTGCAGCGTCTGGAGCAGCGACTCCTCAGTCAGCGGGTCCAGCAGCACCAAATCCCCGACAGCCTCGGCGTCCAGCAGCGATGTGGTGTTTTCCATGGCCGGGCAGCTCCGGGGCAGCTGGGACACAGCAGAGGGATGGGCTGTAGCCACGGACATGCAGCCCCTTCCCCAAAATACCCCCCCGGGTCCTCAGCAGTCTCTGGGATCTTGGCTGCTCCCCCCGGCTCTGGGACAGGCAATCCCTGGGGACCGGGGACAAAGTGACCACACACCCACAGAGGCACAGGGGGCACTTTTCTGGGGTATCTCAGTGCCCCGTGGTGGGGCTGGGGGCAGCCGGACGCTGGGGGGAAGCGGGGCCCGGCCAGGAAATGCGGACACCTGGATCCTATTCTTGGGGCAGGGATTAATTCAGCCTCCACTTCCTCCCTCCTTCCTGGCAGGGAGAAGCCGGGGCAGGGAGGGGAGCCCAGACCCCCTGACAGGTCACTACCTAGAGCCTGTATGCTCCTTGTCCCCGCTCTCCCCTGTCCCTCACCTGCCTGTGACAGCACAGTCACGTTCCTGGGGTGACCTTCACCCCCACTTTACAGCTGGGGTGCAGGGCTGTAAACCCAGCCCCACTTATCGGTGCCCGGGGAAAGTTCACAGGAGAGAAAAAGGTGGGGAAGGATGGGGCAAATGGGGTGATGGAGGTGGCTCCGGCAGCCTCTAGAGATGACAGAGCCTCCCGGGGGTCTGAGCCCCCCGTGCTGGTGGATGCAGGACCCCAGGGTCAGCACCCATGGGGTGGGAGCCAGAGTAAGAACCCCCCCAAAGCTCCAGGGCAGCCCTGGGCTCGCCCCAATGTCCCCAGTGACACTAGGTCCCCATGCCCAGTGGGGTGCAGGACCCCCGGGATGAGGGTTGTAGGGACAGGAGACCCCCATCCAGCTGACGGCTGTGGGGCTCAGGTGCTGCCCGGCAGCAGAGGGATCCCCGACTCACCTCCCGGTTGCAGAGCAGCAGCTGCTGGAGTGGCTCCAGCTGGAGCTGCCCCGGAACCGGCGGGGCTCAGCCCAGCCCAACGCCCGGTGCTGGCCCCGTCCAGCCCACCGAGGGGCGTGGGGGCCGCAGTGCCCTCCCCCAGAACACCGGGCCCGCTCCCAGATGGGGAAACTGAGGCACGGATCAGCCCCAAGAGTGCCACTAGCTCCAGCCCCTGCCCGCGGTCCCAGCTCGGCTGCAGTGTCCCTTCCCCACCCGGCAGCTCAGAGCAGGAACAAGCAGGGAAAATCTTGGAGCAGAGCAAACAAAGGGAGCTTCCTCTCCTAGGCTGCGGGAAACAGGGGCAAGGTACGGGGCTGGAGAACCGGGAATAGCTGGGGCTGGAGAACCAGGAACACCCAGGGCCGCTCGGAGGAGGATGCCAGTCCCCAGGGAGGACACCTGTCCCCAGAGAGGACATCTGCTCCCAGCCCAACCTGAGGCCACGGTAGGTCCTGCCACAGAGAATGTGTCACCCAGGAGCTGTTGTGTGCTCAACACACCCCAGCAGAATGACCTCCCACAGGTGGATGAACCCTGGGGTGACAGTGGGACGAACAAATGAGGCTCAGGACCTAAAAAATACATCTTTATTAAAAATATAATCAGTCATTCACCACGCTGAGGGTGGGGGGACGCAGTAACAGCGGTTGCTCACACTTGAGCAGGGAGGAAAGCGCAGCGAGGACTGGGGAGCAAAGCTGGGACGGGGACAGACCTGGGATTGGGACAAATCGATGGCAGAAGCTCCAGCAGTGTCACAGGTGAGGTAGGGGCTGGGCTGGGGGTCCCCAGGACAGCTGAGACACTGCAAGGAGGTGAGGGCAGCGTTATTGCTTAGGAAGTTGCATAGATTGGGGCGTCCCCTCCAGCTTTGTGCTTTGGCAGAGTTCCCCAGCCAGCACTGGGAGCAGGAACACCGACAGGGTCACCCTCAGTCCCTGCCTGCACCCACTGGAAGAGGAGTAACAGCAAGAGAAAGGCAGCGAGGCAGGGAGGAAGCACATCCACACTCATCCTCAGCTCTGGCACGGGGAGTGGGGGCTGAGCATGGCTTCTACCTCAACACCACATCCAGAGGCAGACAGCAGACCCTGAGGCCCCCCAGCTCCCATTTTCTGTATCCACACAGGATGGAAGCCAAGGCAGAGGTGTGGCCCGACCAGCTGGAGCCCTCTGGTGTATTTGGTAACAGCAGGAGGAGCAGGTGATCACTGGCAGCTCCTTCCCCAGGCTCCAGGCAGCTGCTGAGCACGCAGGTATCGGCGGGACAGGTCCAAAGTTCCCCTCGAGTGTGTCACCTGCACAGGACATGGAGGGGAAGGTCTGTCCCCACCCCAGGCTGTCCGGTGTCCAGCGATGGGAAAGGGGCTCCCATGTGTCCCACCCCCCAACACCCAGGGCTGTGCTGACAACATTCACACTTCAGGCAGGAGCTGCAGGGGAAGAGGAGGGGGTCAGACCCCCTTTTCCCCCTGTCAGAGGAGGTTCATCCCTACCGGAACCATCCCCATGGCGTCCACCCCACTAAGGTCCATCCCCACCCCACCTAGGGCAGTCAGGTGGTTCTGCTCCACAGCCCCAGGGCAGCTGACCTCACTGGACATCCAGATGGTTGTGAGGCAGGGAATCACTCCTGTGATTCCCAGCGAAGGAGTCATTGACATTCTCCTCCTCCTCCTCCTCATCATCATCATCCTCCTCGAAGAGCTCCTCGTCAATGAAAAGACTTTCCAGGCCGAACTCCCGCTCGTGGACAGACGCCTCATCGGGGGTGACGTGGGAAGCACCACCCACAAAGTCAGCAAACCTGGGAGAAGCCGAGTTGGGCAGGTGTGTCTGGTGCCTCCAGAGAGGCCCTGACACACACGGATGAAGCATTTTGGTGCCAGGACTGGACGTTATCCATCCTTTCCCCCCAGCACTCCCTGCTCCCACACACCATGTGTCTCCGTGTCTCTAAGGACAGATGTGACAGCACTGAGGGACACAGGGTGGCCACCCCGAGCTCGCTGCCGGTGATGTTACCTTTTGGGAGACTGGATGCGGGACACGGTGCTCCAGGCAGAGAACTCGGGGCTCTGGCAGAAGCTCCGCAGCTCAGCTAGGGCCTTGCGGGTCTCCATCTCGCCCTGGAGCCGATATTCCTCCTCTGTCAGCAGCCGAGGTGGAGTTGGGCCCAGCTTGGAATTCTGCACCCTCCTGTCAGGGGGGCAACACCAGTTACTGCCCACCCAGATGGGGTGGGACCAGTGTCCAGGGCAGGACCTCCCGAGCAGGATCCCAGGGCAGGAACTCTCAGGACAGACCCCCTGGGACAGGTCCACCTTCCAGGGCAGGATGCCTGGAGCAGGAACGCTGGGGAAAGAGTAGCTCCTGGGGCAGACCAGCTGCCAGGACAGGAATTCTGGGGCAGGACCAGCTGCCAGGGCAGGAATTCTTGGGCAAGACCAGCTCCTAGGGCAGGACCAGCTCCTGAGACATGAATCCCTGGGGCACAGCGAGCTCCCAGAGCAGCTGGCAGTGGGGAAAGTGGAAAACACCCCTCCAGCCTCTGCTCCTTTCTCCCAAGGGCTCTGTCCTGCACCAGTCCCAGGGGAAAAAGGGCACAGTTACCCACCCCACTGCCAAACCCCAGTGAAAACACCCATTTCTGTGACTCAGGCTCCATCCAGCAGCTCATCCCGCCCCAGCTGGGAGCCGTGAGCAGCTGGAATTCCTCAGGCCTCACCGGTAGACAGCGAAGGCCCACTGCAAGGGGTAATCCAGGTTCTTGGTGCAGATGGCGATGAGCACCATGCCCAGGGCGATGGGATGGATCTGGATGCCTGAGTACATCATCAGCAGCCCCAGGAGCTGCAGGGCCCAGGAGAGGAGGTTGATGCTGCGCTCGTTCTCCAAGGGGCCATATTTGTAGCACACAGCAAAGCTCAGGAAGCCCACGAACAGCAGGTAACCTGTGGGAAAGCACCGGGATGGGGCAGAAATTGGGGGATCCATGAGGATGAGGGTGAACCCGACACCATCCCCTCGGAGCACCAGCAGGGACAAGGAGCCTCAGTGTCACTCCCCAGCATGTTCCAGTTCCCTTAGGAGATGTTCGACTGGTGAACCACTGAGTCCCAGAGCTCTCACCCACCTAGCAGGTACTGCCAGTAGGACTTGCAGATCTCCTGCAGGTTCTTGAAGATCAGCTGGAGCAGGTAGAGGGAAAAGGACCAACCTCCGACCAGCAGGAAGTATACAGGACTTTTCTGGGAGAGGACAGGAGGGTTGGAGGCAGCCATGGACACCTCCCCCAGGTGCTGAGCTGCTCTGGGCCAAGCCCAGCCCATCCCAGTACCACACCAGAATAGGTATGGGAAGATCTATGAGGCCTCTGACCCCCCAGGAGGTGACACCCACCTTGGGCATGACCTTGGACATCATGTAGACGAGGACAAGCAGAGAGGCCAACAAGCCAACACTGATCCCAGCTGAGTAGTAGAAGATTTGGCTCCTGCAATGATCACACAGGGAATCACAGCAGGTGTTTTAGGGATACCTGTGCACAAACACCCCCACCCAGGAGCCACTGGGCACTGCCCACCTGCAAAAGCCGCCGGGGGAAGGAGGGGACTCACCTGCTCAGTGTGTCTCCACAGAAAAACAACAGCAGGCCCAGGAAGAAAACAAGGAACAGCTTAGGATCGAAGCCTGGAAAGAAAGTGAATTCAGTGGAGAGGAGCATGGTGAGAAGCTCCCACCCGCCACAGGGTCACAAGGACAGGGATGGGGCAGAGTCCAGGTGAACCTCGAAGTGCCCAGAGATCCAATTCCCTTCCTGAGGAAGGAACAGCCTTGCTGGCCCTTGGATCATGAGCTGCCATGTCCTGTTGTCCCCTGGGCAGCCCCAAACCTCCTTTTCCCCACCAAGGAGGGAACATACGTCGGAAGAGGATGACGGAGTAGGTGGTGGCGGGCTCCAGCAGCTCGACCTTGAGGCAGGTTTTGTTGCTGTAGAGATCCACATCGATGCTGGTGTCGTTGAGCTTCCCCCGCAGGAAGGAGAACAGCACATTCCACACGCTGAACTTCTCCAGCTCCTCCTCGCTGTCCACCTGGGTGACGCGGATCATCCGGCTGCTGGTGACGCGGATCTGCGGGAAGCGAGGGGGAAATGGATGGAGGGGCTGAAGCAGGGAGGGTCTGCTTCCTCTTCCTCCTCCTCCTCCTCCTCTCACCTGTGTCCTTGTCCAGATGTCGTGCCATTGTGGGACGCGTGTGTTGGTGTAGCAGAAGCGCTGGGAATTGTTGTGCTGGGACACGTTGCCTTCCTGGAGCGGGATGATGGGATCCTTGGCGCCTGGGAAGCGCAGAGAGAAGGGGTCAGGCCCTGCTCCCCTCTGCTTCACTCACCAAAGACATCACTGCCTTTTCCCTCCCCAGGGATGCTCCAGTTAGGCATATTCCCCATGGTCCTTCCGCTGTTTTCCTTGGAATACGCTCTCTGGTTNAGCTCCCCGCGGCCCAGGCCGCTGCTCCCGCCCTCCCGCCACGCTGCCCCGGGGTTGTCGCCGCCCCGCTGCCCCCCGGTCCCCGCCCATGGGCGCCGCCACCCAGCGCACCTGCAGCTTCCAGGGGCAGGAAGGGAAGGAACAGCAACAACAGCACCGGGAGCCGCCGCCCCCGAGCCGGTTTCATCCCTCCCGCCGCGGCTCCGCC
>VZRM01001866.1:386599-433350 GCA_013397955.1 Grantiella picta | reverse complement strand
TGGGGAGCGGGGCGGGCTCCGCGCACCGAGCCCGCCGGGGCCGACCCCCACCCGAGCCTGGTGCCGGACCCTCCGCGGACGGCGGGCCGGGAGCGTGGCGGAGCCGCCGGGACCCTCCGGGACCCTCCGGGACCCTCCCGGCGCTCCCCCGGTGCTCGCTTGGCCGCCGCCGCTCCCTGGGCGCCGCGGCCGCAGCCCGCCGAGCTTCTGGCCGCTTGTGCCGGTCTGGGACCCGTTGTACCGTGTGGGCACGGCCTGTGTGCCCCCTTGGCTCCCCGCGGGTGGCCGGGAGCCGCTGCCGGGGCAGTGTGCGTGGCTGCTTCCTGCGCTCTGGGAAGGGTCTGGGAGCGGGGATTGATTCTGCCGTGTCGTTCTGTCCCTCCTGCCGCGTGTTCCGTGTCCCGGCGTGAGCCCCGTTGCTCGTCCTGTGGGTTTGCCCGCAGCCGTGCACAGCTCGGGCCCTGTGGGCAGTTTGCCAAAGCGTTTGCCGGGCCGAGAACCGCCAAATGCGCCGCGAGCCCCAAAACGCGGAGACAACAACAAATAAAGACAAACCAGAAAGTTGTCTGGAAGAGTTCCCTGGCCGTGTGTGGTCGTGGCGCTGGGTGCAGCCGAGGGTCGTTGCTGGAGCCCTTCTGGATTCCCTGTGTGGGACACGCTGCGCGACTGGGGAGCTGCTCCGGGGCTGCTCAGCCTGGGGCTAGCTCGCCGCTCCGCTCAGCGGGAGAGGGCACTGTTGGTCCGGCGGGACAGACCACACTGCTGTTTGCCGGTTTCCTCCTCGAGTGCCAGGGGAGTATCCGAATTTACCTTGTGTGAGAGCCACTACAGTGGGTTTATCTTGGGAGCAAACGTCAGCTTGCCTAGGCTGAAAAGCTGAGCTCGTGGTATCAGAGTGTTTCTTTTTTTTTTTTCTCTGTGAAGAGCAGGCATCTGATGATGGGGAGAGCTGGGGAACTTGCTGTTAGGCCGTTTAGAAGACCCCAGGAGAGCCTTTCACAGCAGGAGGTAGCATTGGGAAAGCGTCTCAGACCCTGCCACAGATTCTGAAGTTAGCAGCTCATTGATAAAAACATCTCCTGATCCTTTACTCATGGAAATCTGATCCTCCCCCATGTTAGTCTGGAAAATGTGTGTTTAAAACTAAATTAGAAGTCCTAGTGTACCTGGTTGGTATACGTTGGCTCTACTGACTGTCGTCCTGTCTTAACAGATACAACTATGCTAAATTTTTTATGTACCAGTGGGGAATCCACAAAAGGGAAGGTTGTTCATTTCTCAGAAGTTGGTGTTGTGCCTGCTCTGATCATTCCTCAGATGTATACCCAGAATAATAATTGATTTTGTTTCCTCATTTTTTTTTTTCCTTCCTGAAATCTGTTATCAAGAAACAGTGATGGAGCTCTTGAAATGAGCACACTCTTTGAGTGCTGCCTTCCCGAAGGGAACAGGGCAGCTGTTGCACACCTCACTGATGCAAACCCACAAAGGTCTTTTCATATCTTCGTATGTGAAATGGAAGAAATAGTGCCAGCATTTCTGACCTGATCCTATCATAACCAAGAGAAAGGCCAGATAGATTCAGGCTTAATTCGGATTGTCAGAATGCTGAAGTTAGTTTATGCATTTCTGGTTGTTACTTGAGAGGTAAATGAGCATGCTTACTGCCGTAGATCTGTGAATAGGAGCATTCCTTTCATGGAGAAGAGTGAAAGGTCACTCCAAGGTGCCTGGAGTGGGTGGATATGATGTGAAATGTGCTGGAGAGCATGCAACATAAGGAGCTGTGGGTTGTATGTGGGTTTGCCGAGTATGATAGCTGTATGAGTAAGTCTTAATTAAAACTAATGTGGTAAAACTGTAGATTAGGAGAAGATCTTACTTGATCCAATTAGTAGATGCGTTGTCATTGTGGTTTTAAGGTAACAATGTTTGACTGAGATTGACGTAGAAAAGCAGCTGGACTGGTTAGATAGCTGGCATCTGCTGTGATCGAAATACAAATAGGTTGACTTTTATTTCTGCTCTCCTTTTTATGCATGTGTACTTGAATTTCTCCAGGTTCTCTTTATTTCCCATACTTTGATTGCTTTTTACTGTAGGGTAATTTATAGCTGGCTGTATTACCTGAAGGAAAAATGTAATCAAAAGGAAACAAGGACTTACCATCTGAAGCTTCAATGAACTGCAAAATTAATTTAGTGGACTTCGGTCTCTTCACTAGAGTAGTATATGCTCTATTATCTGAGTTTATTGTAGTTCAAGATTGCAAGAGGCAAAATCATGTTGTACACATGGGGTCTGGTTTCAGAGTATCAGTAGTATCTGAAGGGAAATGTATTTATTTCTTGTCAAAAGCATTCATAAGTTGTAGTTTTCAGTTGTAGTTTGTTCAGTGAAGAGGATTGTGCCTTAACCTGGGAAATGTACATATGGGAGGGTAGAGAAGTTGCTCTCTTGACAGTGGGAATTTTCTTCTAATCAATGAGCTTTATTGGTTTTGTTTTTTTCCTTTTAGACATCTGTGGAAACTTTTCTGACTGCAGTTCCTGTACTGAGAATAAGACAAATTCAGCAGGCTGCCAGTGGATCAAATGTGATGGTAAGGAGGACTGTGCAGTGCAGGTCCTTATTATGCCATTGTTAAGGAAACTTCCCTGTCTGACCATTCAGGAGACTCTGGCAGTCACACTTGCACCACCAGAGACTTTGAGTGCCAGGACTGAGGCTCCTTTGCATTGGGTGGCTCCAGTGACCCGACAGGTGCCCAGCTTGGCTCCCTTCACATCCCCTCACACTCAGTCTGACCAGGTTTCCTTACCAGTTCAGACCAGCTTTCCCATTGCAGAGTCTCAGATGTCTTGTTTTGTAAAGCAGTTTATTCACAGTGCAGTAATACAGAAACAGCACGAGTTGGTGCCTCTGCAGAGGACCTCCAGCACAGGAATCCATGGACTTTTACACCCTCATGGGCTGTGGGTGAAAGTCTGGGATCATCAGCCCCTGCCATGTCTCTGTGTCCAGTCACCTGGCTGGGCCACAGGTCCCCGTGTCCTTCGTTATGTGAAGGGTCTGCAGATCACAGCCTTTTGCCTCTCCCGCCCCACAGAGCTCAACCTGCAGCTTGAACTGCAGCTACTCACCAAACTACCTGCACTGAATGGATTCCTCAACACCATGCAGGGCCTTACACCCAGCTAGACCTGCTTCACCTACGTTGATGTTGTGTGCAGCCTAATGAAGCATTAACACAAATCCTATCTGTCATTCATCTGTTTTTACCTGAGAACTTGAAATATTTAACATGTTCAAAATATTCCCAGATTTTTAAGGCTTCTGATTTAAATCTGTGCTGTTGATAAGCTAATGTCTTCCAGGTGGTTCAGAATGTTTTTAGGACAAATTAGTCACTTGTGTTTGCTGTCAGGGAGTCACGAGTGGATTCTGACATGCAGGCACAGCTCTGTGCTTCAGTCTTTTCTGAGGTTTTGTCATAGACATGGTGGTCACAACCACTACTCCTGAACTGAAGTGCAATAAGGGAGAGGAATTAATTAAATAAGAGTAGTTAACAGCAGTGTTTGTAAAACTGAGAATTGCAGCCCACTGAAGAGAATGAGCCAAAGAAGCATTAGCTGGTCTCAGAGCCTTGTTTTTCCCATTGTAGGTGAATTGGATGTAACTACATTTAGGTCACCTCTGGTATGCAGTCCTGGAGGAGATGAAGTTGCTGTTGACAAAGTCGTACAAAGATTATATAAGCAGTCCTTGTGTGGATTATTAGTACTTATGCGAGGTAGAAACAGACTAAAAGGAGAGAATGGCTTGCCTGTAATAATGATTTTTGTAGCACTTGATTGTAGATGACCAAGAAAGGTTATATATGAAGGCTAGGATGCATTGGAATTAATGAAATCAATTTTGGATGCAACTTGCTCTTCAAAAAGCTATTTTTCTAATTCTGCATGTGGTGTTGAACCAGCAGACACATCCTGCAAAACCCCAAGAGATCTGTGTAACTTCTTTAGGGGAGAAAGCGTATGCAGGCAGAGAATAAAAAACTGTTGTCTTCACCAATTTCAAGGTCAAGGACCAGTTTAAAAAGCTGGGACAAAGTTTTGCTTGGATGTAGAATTTTTTAAGACAGTAAGATTTTTTTTTTTATATATACATTCAAAATGTTTAATTTGGAAAATGGCACAAAATAGTAGAAACACTGTTTGATCTTATCAGCTATGAAGAATAAACATCAAGCTATACTGGTACAGCAAAATGGTGCATAATTGTGTGGTGTAAATATTGCCTAAATGTTGAGTGGTGGAGTAACTAGTAAAAGAAAACACTAAAACTTCTTGTATTATTAATATAATACTGAAGGCCTGTATATTAAAGTGGCTTTAATGTTATCTTGGCTAGCAGATGGTGTTAAGTTTGTCCCATGAACACCTTATTAGCATTTAGGAGCAATGTCTCAAAACACGTTAGACTTCAGCTACTGTAAAATACCTTGTCTCTTCTTTTCTGACAGACAAAAAAAGCATGTGTGTCAATGAAGCAGCAAAACCTACGGAGTATGAAAAATGTGCAGCTGAAACAGTGTGTTCCTGTAAGTGTTTAGATACTCAGCTTTCACGTTGTTTAATGTGAAGCAGTTGTGTTTAGCACTCCTTTGTCTGTTGGCCTTTTGTTGATATGCTTTCTACAATTTACATAAGCATTTACAAGTATGTAAATAAGCCCTTTGCTTCCTGCTTAAAGGTATGATACGTGATACTAAAATACGCAATTTCATTGTGCATTCAGTGAACTGCCTAGTGTTGCTTTCAGTATACATGTCTCTGGCTACTGCCTTGGTTTCTTAGATTGAAACGGGTATTTCTTGTTAGACACAGCATATCCCAAGGACCTTGGCAGTGTCCTCAAGGCAGTAAGCTGTATATTGAACAAAAAAAGTGACCTGCTAAGTCATCTGAAATGCTGTAAATAGGAAGAGCTTATGAACCTTCCAGTTTTAATTGTTAACTAGCACAAATCTTCATGCAGTTCTGAAATAAGGGGTCTGGGATATAGAACTGCCTAACTTCATGCTAGGAATGTGCTCAGTTGCATATCTACTTCAGACTTTTGTGCTTGCTGTGCAAAGGAGTTTTGCAGGATACGAATAATGTAGATAAGATCTTGACTCTGACTTTTGTGAAAGCTCCCCAATTTTAGTTTCTCTGAAAGCTGATAAGAAATGGACTTTAAAATAAGATTTTCTCAGTTTAAGATCTAGAACAGCAAATGAAAATTCTGAATAATCTTGTCTAGATGAATTTGACAGTGCTACTAAAGAGGCTGGCTCACACCAACAGAGATGAAGCTTCCACGCTGCTTTGTCTATGTTGTGGTGGTGACAGTCAGTCAGAAATAATTCCTTTTGACTTGGACTTGTGTGTTGTTTCTCAAATTGTAACAATCACCTCCTAATCAGAAGTGCTGAAAGAACCGTTTTTTAGCAGTTTCCAAAGAGAGCATGCTGTTACAATGCCCTGTTCTGTAGCTAAGAAGTGTTTCTACAATCTGCTCCTGTTAAACTTTCAGTGACGTTATCAGGTTGTTTAACTTTTGCATATTCAAGGAAATGAATTGTTACCCTTAGTAGGGGGTCTTTGTAGGTGTGAAAGAAATCTGTATGCCTTATTGACTCTCACTTGTGGTTCAACACTGCCTTAAGGGATTGACATGGGAAAAATGTAAGCAGCCTCTTAGGTGACCTTAAACAACCTAGATGCCACTGGGAGCCAAGAGAATGTAGATTCTGATATATCCAGCCTATCTTTGTGGATACGGTCAACTCTGATTTCCCTCCATGCTGAATTATGTTCAAGATGTAAATAACCACACTTGAGTGACCCTGAGCATTAAAGGCTTCTGGACATCATACTTTCTTATCAGGGGGCTTGCTGATGTATCAGTTTAGATAAGCTGTCTTATGTGTGATTAACTCTGACAACACAGTAAGTTGCAGAAGGCTTCACAATTCTGTGTTTGGTATTGTGAGGGTGATTTTTTTGTACCACGTGCTGAAGTGGACAGCACTTACATCCAGCAAAAATTCTCAGAACAGGAAGCTTTAGCTGAACTTTGAAATTCTTGATTGGCTTTCCCTCCATTCTGATTCAGTTGTCTAACCAACTCTGATTTATAGTTGAACTTGATAGCTCAGGTTCAGTCTCACTTGCAGTGAGGTTTGGAAGCAGTATTGTATATCCAATTTTCTACTGTGTAAAGCATGCACGGTTTCTGCTTGTACAGTAGGGCTCATCTCACACAGGTTTGCTTTGAGGAAACTTGAGTTGCCAGTTGAACACTGGCTTTATTGGGCTGCTTGTGACAAGATTTTTCATGTATTCGCTCATGCAACTTTTCATGTTAGTATGGTGGATTCAAAAGCTTTGTAATTTCAAACTGGAACTACAGTAGAACTCAATGCTGTATGAAATTCCTGAAACTGTGCCTGCTGATGTTGTTTTGTTGGGTTGTTTTTCAGTTAAATACCACCATTAATCTCTCTAATGTAGCTCTTTATTTTTTCATAGCTCCTACAGTTTCTTCTCCTTCCAGTGGTTCTACTCCATCTCCTAATGTCACTGTAATACCTGCCAATACCACTGTAGCACCTACCAATGCGACCACGGATTCTTCCAATGCTACCACAGCATCCTCCAACGCTACCACAGCATCTTCCAATACTACCACAGCCACTTCTGCCACCACACCTCATACTCCTATAGGTAATACAGTAACACTGAACTCAGAATGGCAGGAAACTAGGAACTGGTGAATGAAATGAAAGACAGGGCCTCCTTCTACATTTCACTGTAGTAGCTTGACTACTCTGATGTGCAGAATACATAAATGGTTCCAAGGTTTGGAAGAAGTGGATTTTCGAAAACTCTTAATTGAAAGTTGGCAAGAACCATTTTGTCTGTTAAAAATTGGCTCAGTGATAATTGAATTAGTAATTTCCACTAATCATGAATTCTTAGGAGTTTGGGTTTTCTTATTGTTCAGAAATTTCTCTGCCATCTCTACAGTAAAATTCTTTAAAAGAATTGTCTAATCTTTAAAAACACGATGATCAAGGGAGCTGGGAGGTAACAACTCGATCACTTAATAAGGTTCAGAACAGCCTAATGTACAGTAGGGTGATGTTTAGCTTTGAGTAAACCTACAAATATTGACACTTGTCCCAGGCACATAGTGGAATACGGATAAATTTTTTGTAATACTGATCTTTAGGGGATGGGGGGAGAGGTCAGAAACCCAGCTTAGGTGGCTTGATAATGAAAGTTTTTAGGAGACAGTTTTGTTTTAAGTGAGCGGTTTTATTCCAATGATGGCATTCACAGTTACTGTTTTGAGGACAGGAGAGGAAAGAGTGTTTGTCTCCTGTCTAGAGGTATTACATTAAGTACTTTTTAATACAATTAATACTAACTGTTTCTAACAGCTGTTTCATGAAAGTCCTTTGCCTCGATGCAGATTCTCAGTTGTCTTGAAGCAACTGTCTTGATTCTTGTTCAAACATCAGCATTTATGTTAGTGCTTGAAAGAAAAGTGGTTTTGTCTGAATGAAGAATCACTGTCTGATCTGTGGAGAACCTCGAAGTACTTGGATAACAATAGTATGCAAGTTTGAAAATAATCCTTATTGCTGAAACTTGGCTTAAAGCTATGCAGCTCAACACCTAAATTGTGTGGGATATAGTCTGAGGGCAAAGCTTACCCTCGTTAAAGCAAAACAGGAAAAATAATTTGTATAGGAACTTCAGTGCTTGCAGACTTTGCTGTTGAAGTTTATGGTGTGTACATACTGTCTTCTCTCCAACAGCCAATGTTACCAATGCAACTTCTCATGCTCCTCCGCCTAGAACTACCGTTACTGCAGCTACCACAACACCCTCTGCTGCAGGTAACTGCTACTACTACCATAATTAAAGCATAAAATACTTAGAAATCAGTGTTGCTTTAGAAGTGTTATCTTGAAAGACTCACCAAGTGACAACATTAAAGTAGTATTGGTGTATCTGCTGTTGTCATTTCTAACATAATGGCAAATCTTAATTTTGTTAAGGTGATGTATGCAAGTAGCAAGGTTATATAGCCTGAGAAGTAGAGCTAGTTGGTGAGGTATTAAAAGTCAGAAGCATGTTGGTCAAATGAGATCAGCTGTATGATTTTAATAGTGTGATTAGAAGTCACTTGTCAACTCCACTGTCTTTAGGAGGTGGCATTTTGTTTTTGCAGCATAATAATGAGATGCTTTTTTTTGGTTATTGTTAAATGAAATTATGCTACAGTGATGGGAATAAGCTGAAATATTTAATTTCCAAGTCAGTCCTAAATATGCCATTATATGAAAAGCTCTCACAAAGTAAAGCTATTTAAAACTAACCATCAGCAGATGGCTGTTACTTTCAGACTTGTATTTGTTGTGACTTCAGCTGTTTTTTTAAGCCTAATTCTTGAGGTAAAGTACAGTAGATGGAAGATAACAATTTCTAATTTAAATTTAAAAAAACTGGAGCAAGGAGCAGCAACTGGAAAATGTGTCTTGAATGTTAGCATACCAATAATATATTACATGCAAAGGAGGAAGGTTTTGGCTTTTTGAAGTACGAGTAAAGTCCATCTGGGTATTGCTCAGTATTGAGGTTCAGAGCAGCTTGTCTATAAATAGCTCTGGCCTTGTATAAACAGCATTTAATCAGAGTTTCAGTACCACTAATCTAAATGCAGATGCTGGCATGGCTTTACTTTTGATTATTTTTTGTTTTCTTACTGGTGTTCTGATGCTTTGAGTAATCTTAATACAAAGAATCCAGCAATAAAGTCTGTAAAACTGTTGTGAGCATTGTGCACTTACACACTTTCTAATGTGGTGTTCAACAGGTTCAAATACTACTGTGGCTCCTGCACCTGCTCCACGCAAATCTACGTTTGATGCTGCGAGTTTCATAGGTGGAATTGTCCTTGTTCTGGGTCTGCAGGCTGTTATTTTCTTTCTGTACAAATTCTGCAGATCTAAAGACCGAAATTACCACACGCTTTAGGACCTGCCATTTGGTAATGGACTAGTAGCCCAACACCTGTAGTTCACTGAACCAAAATATTTTCTGTTGCTCATGGAAGACAGCAGTTCATAATATCCTTTAAATCTCTAGAAGAAGACTTTAAATGAATATTTTTGCAACATTATATTTGGCAAGAGGTGGTATGAATCTCTTCAACAGGATTACTTGCAATATGCTGCATGGGTTCTAATGGCTGTTTTATTTTCCTTTAGTGGCTGCTGATGTGGGACTTTTCTTGATATGCCAAATGTAGAACATTCAGAGATTTTTGTTCAGTGGCAACACTGTCCAGTAGACAATCTTAAGATGACTTATTCTGAAGGCTAATTTGAAAAACATCTGATACAGTATCCCTTCAGTTTTATCAAGATGTGAATTATTGATGACTGATTTCAGGGAGCAAAATACCATTTGTAGTAGCTTATGGCTCTTAGAGTGTGTTCCTAGAAAGATGGACAAAAAATATAGAATTAAATAATGTCTTAACAGAGTAACATAGCCCTTTTTTTTTCATAAGAATAAAAGTTGCCTCATAAAATACTTCATTCCAAACTGAGTTCCTATGCCACTTCCAATTAATGTTGAGGGTGGGTGTAGGGATAATCCTTCTAATGGGGGAATAAATACTAGTGCCTTAAAAGACTAAATTTCAGTAGGCTGTGTGTCCCAGCTATCTCAAAGACAAATAAAACTTTTAAGTATTAGCTTTACATAGGAATATAGAATACATGTGACTTGAGCATTCCAGTTAAAAAAAAATTCCCTAGAATAACTGTTCCTTATTGATTTTGTTTTAGAGTGAGGAGTATGGTACAGTGATGTTCAGCTACAAACAGAAGCTTTGACTTGTTTACCTTTTGGTCCAGCCTACAAAGATCAACTATAAAACTAGAGATAAAATTCAGGTCACTCCCTGTATAAAAAGGCAACAACTCACATTTATACTTGAAATCCTGATGTTTAGGAAATCCTGATGTTTTTGTTACTCAAACCGTTCTTAAACTCGTTGCAATTAATTTCAGGAGTTTGGGTTGTTGTTTTTTTCTTTATTACCCTCCTGTATGTCTGCTTGCTGAAGGAGCAATTAAGGGTCGTTCAGAGGATCTGCTGATTTGATCCTAGTCAGGATTGCTGTAATCCTGGAACTGCAGGCTACACCTTTTTTCTTTCCCCTCCCCCCTTCCTGGCTTCAGGTTTGTGTCATCCTGCAGTGAACTGGTTAAGGAAATCTATTCAGCCAAATAGTTTAGGGTTTTTTTTTTCCTTTGGCTGGATCAGCCGTGTGATTTGAGTATTAAAGGTACGTCATCTCCAAGGCAGACTGACTTGAGCACCTGTGAAAATGAACCCACAGGAAAAATGGAAGCAGAGGTAAAATCAAGTCGTGGATGTAGCACATAATGAATAGCTTCTGATGATATTCCTTGATCATCAGTTTTGGGATAATCTGTAGTACTGTCTTACTAGCTCTGACTTGACTGGAATTTGGCACCCAATACAAAAATATCATTGATAGCAGATAATAGTCATGACAGTGGAACTTGAATGATGAAGCAAATTCAGTGCACTTCAGTTGGAAACTTCAAGTGTGTAGCGTTGCTTCCTTGTGTTCTTCTAGTTTGAATGGCATTGTTTCTATTGTGCTGCATAGAAAACTCAAATTGCTACAAAATGCTAGAGGTTACTCACCAGTACTGTATTTTTGAGTCCATTAGCTTTTGGTTTTCTAAACAAAACTAAGACAATCAGCTCAGGTTTATGAAAACAGCAGTGAGCAGCCAGTTTTCAGCAACAGTATGTGTGTGAGTTAGATGGTATATCCTTGGCCTTATTGTGAAATCACTTAAATCTTTCCTTTCCCTATCTAAGAACTATTTTACTACATATATTCGTTGAAAGAAATATCTAAATATCCATGAGCTTGTATTCTGTGCTTTGAAGTGAACAAAATACTCTTTTGAAATATGACAGTTTGCCTTTGGCTCAAACTATAAGTTAGTATACAATTTTTGGTCTCAAAGGGCTCTCATGGGAAACTTGCAGAAAAGTCCTACAGAACACTTCATGGCATGGAAAACATTGCCACAAAAAAAGTTGCTCTGCAAAATGTTGATGATATGCTTACTCATGAGCTTTGCTAATCCTGAAATAGGTTGCTGATAAAGTATGCTGGTAAAGCAAACTAATATAATGTTTGAAGTGCCTTAAAATTGCTTACTAGTTTGCCTCAAATTTTGTTTGAAAGGGTAGATGGGATACCTTGCCTTAGTTACTAAATTTGTCATGGTGCCAGCAATTGCTGTTTTCCAAGACCTTAGGAAACCCAGGATCTCTGGCACGTACAAATGCCTATCTGAAAAACTCGAGTTTGTGCTGTATCAACTTAGTCACGTTCCAGAAGGCCTGCACTACACACCTCTTGCTCATTAGCCTTGCCAACAAGGTGTAATTCCACAGTTCTGAGTTGTGGATTGAATTGTTTCCCTTTTAGTTGCTTGGGGGGAGGGGAGGCTGGGTTATACATCTTCACCACGTGCTTGGCTGCCTCATTGTCGAAAGTAATTACTGCTTTGTGAAATGGCAGTATCAGCTGATCTATGCTGTGTACTAGCAAAAAACCTGAAGTAACAACTTGCAGTTTTTCTCGGCCTTGTGTTTTGGAGTGGAAGGTAGCTCATAGATCTGTAGTTGTACTTGCCCCTAAATCAGTTTTAGGCACTGAATCTTAGTGACTCTTCAAGTTATCTGGCTTTTTCTTGAAGCCGACTTGTGCAAATATCAAGCTGTTACCTTATGAATGTTCTCTGCAAGTGTTGCTGTAAGAGTTTGTATTTTGTCTTCAGTGGAAGAAAACTGAAGCAGTTGTAATCGCAAAACCAAATTGATAAATAAAATCTGTTGAATGGAATTTTACCTGTGAACTTTCTTTAATGTGAGCAGTCCTCAAGAGAGCTGTCTGCTTGCTCACTTTCTGGAGATGACCTGCTTCCCATGGGAATTGAGAAATACTGAGGGAATGAAGAAGAATGGAAGGTTTGAAGAGTGGCTAGCTCTCCTAAATAGATTATTAGCTTTGCAGTTAGCAATACTGATTCAGATCTAGAATAAGCTCCAAAAAAACATTCATTTAGGTCATATTTTTCCACTTAAAGCTGAAGAGGAGCAAGATATATATAAAGTTCTAGACTTGGAACAACCTGTGAGGCTTAATACTCCTCTTTCTAATAGCAAAGTTTGTAATACTCAATGTCAGGTGGAAGAGGGGCTGCTGTCTGTGTTTGCACAGAGGCTGTGAGAACTTGCATGCAAAGCTATTGCTCTGAGCCCTATTTCTGTTCTGACTGCATAGAACCATGGAGTGGTTGGGACTGACAGGTACAGGTACTTTAAGGATCATTTAGTTTCAACTCCCCTGCCCTGGGCAGGGACACCTGCCCCTAGACCAGGTTGCTCCAAGGCCAGGTTGGATGGAGCTTTAACATTTCCAGGGATAGGGTATCCACAGCTGCTCTGGACAACTGTAGACTCACTCCAACAGGTCCAATGGATGGAATACTCTAGGTGGCTTCTCACAAGAGCAGCATGGAGAGTGAGAATGGCCTTCCATGACCATGATCATACTTTGCTTGATGCAGCCCAGGATACAGTTGTCATTCTGAGCTGTGAGTTCACATTGCCCGCTCATGTTGGGCTTCTCATTGACCAAAACCTCCAGGTCCTCCTCAGGGCTGCTCTCAATCCATTCTCTGCCCAGCCTGTATTTGTGTTTGGGATTGTCCCAGCTCAGGTGCAGGACCTTGCACTTGGCCTTGTTGAGCTTCACAAGATACACAGAGTCCCACTTCTCAAGCCTGCCACGGTCCCTGTGGATGACATCCCTTCCCTCCAGGCGTGTCTGCTGCACCACACAGCTTGGTGTCATTGGCAGACTTGCTGGGGATGCCCTCGATCCCACTGTCTGTGTTACTGATGAAGATGTTAAACAGCACTGGTCCCAATACTGAGCCCTGTCTCCCTTTGGACGTTGAGCCATTGACTGCAACTCTGTGGCCATCCAGCCCGTTCCTTATCCACCAAGTGGTCCATCTGCCAAATCCATGTTTCTCCAGTTTAGAGATGAGGGTGTCATGTGGAACAGTGTCAAATACTTTGCACAGGTCAAGGTAGATGATGTCTGTCACTCTTCCTCCAGCCACCAATGCTGTAACCCTGTTGTGGAAAGCCACCAGATTGGTCAGGCATGATTTGCTCTTGGTGAAGCTGTGTTGGCTGTCACCACCTGCGCCTTTAGTTTGTGTGTGCTTTAGCACAGATTCTAGGAGGCTTTGCTCCATGTTCTTGCCAGGTACCAAGGTGACACTACCAGCCTGTAGTTCCTTGGGTCTTCCTCTATTTTTTCATTTTTCAAAATGGTTACATTTCCCCTTTCCCAGACAGTGGAAACTAAACCAGACTACCATGACTTCTCAAATATGATGGATAGCAGCTTCATCTGCCAGTTCCCTCAGTCCCCACATGCCAGGGAATTTTTCAGTATGCTTGAGAAAGAGAACAGAGGGTATGCAGTTCTGTGGTTGCTGACAGACTGAAATGATGGGGGAAGAAACCTCAGTTTCACATCATGACCTTGATGCTTATGTGGGTAGTGTATCAAGTATGAATGTGTATTGACATATCTCAGTCTCATATGATGAGAAATTGCAAAAAATTGAGTCATAGTTCTGGAAAGGCTGTATAGGAATGAAGAAACCTAGAGCTTCGTGCTGTTACTAAAATTGCTGTGCCTTCCAGAAAATCATCCATGTACTGCACACAGTTAAGGACTGAATTCAGTTTTTGTTACAATGCACCATTGAAAGTTTATGCACAATTGTTTATCTCTATAGTACCAGTCTGGTGTTACTGCTGTTCTCTGAAGACAAGCTTCTGTAGGTATAACATTTTTTCTAAAATAGTCTTTGAATGTTGCTATATTGAGTAATACTTCAAGTATTTTAACAAGAAGCCGTGATTACTGGAGACAGCCCTTTCCTTTTTGTTACTGCAGGGGCACGTAAGTGCTTCATACTGAAGCTCTACTTCCAAATTGGCATTTGGTTTCTGGAGTGTGCTAAAATCACATTTGATGGCTTCTCTAGTGACAACTGACCTTGATAGTTATCACTCACCTTGTCCTTCACTTATTGCATACCTTAAAAAGAACTCATGTTATTTGATAGCTGATTCCACAGCATTCTGAGCATAAAGTGACTTGTTTTGATGTAGGAGCAAGCTTGCATGAATTAAAACTTGCTTCAGTAATGGTGAAGGATGTCAGCCCTGTTCTAGGAATCCTGTATCTCTACATACTGCAGCATTTCTAAGACAACTTTGAGCTCCTTTAATCAGTGTTTAACCAATGCAATGCTATCAAGTTTTGCCTAAGTTTAATTCTAGTGCTTAAGTGGTTGATTATTTGTGTTCACAAGCATCCAGGGATGTGGATGATGCCAAAAGGCACATAGGTCACTATTGTCACTGATCAGAAGCTGCAGTACAATTTGATGCGTCTCTGAAAGATGCTTTGAATCCTTTATTGGCTAGGCGATAAAAGCAAGCTTTTTTCCATGCAAGATAAATGCAGATAAACTTATGAACTTTTTTCTGTTTTCTTCTAGGTAGTGTGGCACTGTGGAAGGAGCTGCACTTCCCCTTCCTAGGTGAAGGGCAGAGAAGGTGCTAGGGAAGGTCAAGACAATACTTTTGATGAGTCATCTTCAAACAGACATGAAAGGTTTAGTGTACAGGCAGCAACCTCTGGGGGTGAGAGCACTGCATTGGGCAGGATGTGGTAGGCAAGGGCTGCAATAGGAAAGCAATTTAAAAAAAAAACAAAACACCAGACACCAGTGTTTTTCTCTGAGCACTTAGCTGTGTTTTGCAGCACCATGTTCCAAGACTGCCACAATCAAAGGAAGCCTTTTAGTTTTAACTGATGTCCTTGCCTTTCTGTACTGTACTGCATTGTCTGTGAAGGGAGGACATGAAGTGCTGCTCTTGCTCAGGAGGAGGATCTGCATTGCCCTGTACCTACAGTGGATTAGCAGATTGAATGACTGGAACTGGTATTGAACACTGCATCCAGATGCATTGAATGCATGTGCACAGCACTCTGGAGTATAGCTTCCTCTCTTTGATTTGTGTGTGAGTTATTCTTCTCTTACTTCAAGGTTGCCAGTTCAGTAGCATTTTCTAAAATGACCTGGAATGATTATAAAATGCATTTAGGTTTACTTCTGGACCAGCCTTTTTTGCTGTAGCTCTGTGAGGACAGTAGGAAGAGATTTTTCATTTAGGTGTAGTAATATGCTATCTGCCATTCTCTTCTTCCATCTGCTATGGAAGCATCTTATGCACCTGGAAGCATAAGTAACACACAAAAAGTGTCACAAATCATGACACAGTACTCAAAAAAATTATTTCTTAGACCATTGCTAACTAAATATGTCCTTCCTGCTCCCTTTCCTTAGTCACTTTTTCTAACTTCCCCCCCCCCATTTACTAGCAATGCATACTATCATCTTGCTCTTAAAGATAACTCTTCAAAGGGATTTGACTTACTGTCCACATGAAACTTGCCTGGGTGGATATACAAATCATACCTTGCAAACCGGCAAAAAATTTGCTCATTCTGCAACCATATCAGCTTGTTATCAATGCTATCATTACTTACTGTCTTTGGCCTTAGAGTGTTTCCTCTTATGACACTGCTGGTTCTTTGGTTAAAATACAAAAGATATTGCTGGTAGTGCTGACAGTTTGTTACCCCAGACCTGAGCTGCAGAACCTGAAGAGTTACTAAGACAGAGTTAAAACAGAACTCGAGTAAATGCAAAAGCTGGTGTTTCTGACCTCTAAGAACAGTGTTAGGGTTAAAGAAAAAAACAGGAATGAACCCCAGTTTGTGAACACTCAGCATAGTGCTGGTTGAATAATACACTGCTTAGTCTGCAAAAAGCAGTTCAGGGAAGATCTCTACAGAAAGTAGAACAAAATCTTTTTGCAAGTAGTTGCAACTACTCATAAAACCTGAAATTTTCTGCAATTTTTGCAGCTTGCCCCATGTCCTTTCAATTCATAGTAATGAGTATATCAGCATTCATTTCTGCAGCAGGAGACATCTCAGTGAAGCAAAAGATTCCTGCTGTCTCAAATCTACTTCAATATATGTGACTATATTCTCCACAACTGTGTCTTTTCTGGTTCCATTGAAAGCCAAGATTAAAAGATGCCGAAAGGTGTTAAAAGGTAGAGATCTGTTCCCAGTGACACCAAATTCCCTAGTGAATTCCAGTCTTCAGTTTAATTTCTGAAAATCAGAGACGCAGCCACTTAATGCCAACCCTTCAACTACTAAGAAAAATCCCCACTGACCCAAAGGGTTTGCTTGCTATCAGCTTTGATGTGATTTAGCCCTGATTAATACCTGTGTGCAATGTAATGTGATTGTGCCACTTCCTCACCCTATGCTGGCATCTCCCACTATAGCTAAAATGATGGGAGTGTTTTTGCTGTGTAGCTGTAATCCTGCACTTAATATGTTAACTGAGGCAAGGTTGCTCCTCCTTCTGATATGATCCAAGGTGCTAGCTGTGGTTAGCTGTTCCTGGCATTATTTCAGGGTGCTTATCCAAGGGGCTCTGGCCTTCTGCTGAAGCAGCAGGAGAGCAGCTGGCAGCTGTTCAGAGTGCACACCTACCCAGTCTTGCCAGATGCATCAGATGTCCACACATTCTGCAGCAGGGGCTTGAGAGGGCTGTACAAACATCACACAAACCCAGAAAGCAGTGCAGCAACTGTTCTACTTTGCTGAGACAGGCCAGGACCTAATGCACTGGAGAGGGGAGAAGAGGAAGATGTGAAAATGAAAGGAGAAGGACTGGAGAAGACACCTAGAGGACATGGCTCAGACTGCTAATGTATCGATTATTCTTACAAACCAGCTGAAGTCTTAGTCTACCCGGGCAGTTCCTGAAGTTGACATGATCTGTTTCAAAAACAATTTTGCCTTTACAGTCACAACACAGATATTGCAGGTAAGAGTTGCCACCCCTACGCAGATAGATCTGACCAAGTACTATAGGTCTGAAGTCAGATCAGTGGCACAGTGCAATGAATTGAACAGAAAAGACAAATCTCTACACGATGCAAGTCTGGATTGCCTTATCAAAAGTACTAGTGCTATTGCATTTAAAATTTAAAAAAAACCTATTTAATATTGACTTTATATCTGGAAAATTACTTGTGATACTGTTTGTACTGTGGGACAACAGCTGTGCAAACTTCCTTCTGCCTTTTTGAAAGGGAAAAAATTAAAACTTCACCGTATCCATTAAATATTATACATAGTAATAAAAATATCACAGGGGAAAAGGTAGCTACAATACATTGCAGTGTTTTAACACATTTCAAATTATGTGTCTGTAGTTTGATGGAGCTCCTGTGTTGAACATAGAGCAATCCAAGCTCCTCAGCCAGTTTTTCCAGCTCTGCATCATCTTTAACAATAGCAATTCACTGCAGCGGAAAAAAAACCCTTTCTGTCACAGCTGCTCTCCTTGTGCTCAGTGGCATCAATGGGACTTCCAAGTTTTGCACCAACTTTCCCCCTAAACTTGATTGACTTAAAGCCAGAGAAGCTTAGTATATTTGTGCATTAATTAAAGGTATCTCCCATTTCTTTATTTTTCCAGATTTGCATTGTGTCTTGTCTTCAGCAGTGTGCTAATGAGCATTTCTCAGTTTTCTGCAGCAGGAACAGCTAATATTTTCCTTCAGAAGGAAACTGTAATTGGATTTGTAATACTTTATACTCTTCATAGCATAGAAATGGACCTTGAAAGATCATTGGAGTTTTTTTCTGTTTACATAACTTACTAGGAATTTAGGTATTGTCCATGAATTTTTCTGCATGGGTTTGTCAGACTGACAGTAGGATTTTAACAACAGAAAAAAAAGCAGAAACTTCAAACAGGTAGGATTAGAAATCCCTATTCAAGCTTTTAAAACTACATGAGTTACATAAGCATTACCTTTAAAAGTTACATAACAAACAGCTGAGAAGAAAGATTTCTGTTAAAAGGTTTAAATTCCAGGTTAATTCATCTAAAGGCTAGAAAGCTGTCACTGCTGTCTTGAAAGCCTCTAAAAACACCTGCCATCATAGGCATATATCTAATTGAATTACAAGGGAACACTCTTGTTTGACTGCCCCACATGATTTCTAAGTAAGCTGTTCCAAGAACACAATTACTGCTGCAGCCTTACTTCCTACAACGTGGGATCCTTTGTCTCCCAGTTCTCTCCCCTAAATGCAGTTCCCCTTTTATTTCCCATAATATCCCTACAAAGCAAAAGGCAACACAAATTATGGGTTAAAGTTATTAACTGGGTGTGTTGTGCTGCTTAGAAGCTGTGGTGTCAGAAAGCAGTTTTTGAGTTGTCTTGTTTTTCCCTGAAGGTTGTTTTATGGTCTTTCTCCTCTGCCTAAATGCTTTCATTACAGAGCAGGTCTTCTCCTCTTTTATATTTGGCTTAAGTTGCCTATTCCTTCAAAGGTTAAAGAGGGATTCAGAGACATGGGAACATAACTCACAACCTGTCTTTACCTTCAGTCACATTCCTCTGGGAAACTGCAGCTTCCAGATTATAAACTTTACTCTGCAGTTCATCAACCTGTCTCCCATTTTAAACTGCACTCTTGGGTTAACTGACTTTGTATCTAAAAGATGGTAAAAAGATTCATGGCAGCAACAAAAATTCATCATCCAACAGTTCTGCCTCCAAGCAGGGACCTAGTTTTAAAGGGAAAGATGTTTCCTTGTGCACTTGTGAATGAGTAGCTACCAGGTTTCTCTGGTTGAAATAATCCATAATTGCAGCTTTGCTAAACATACCCTTAGGCCCTATGAATGCAAAGTACAGCATGAATAGTGCAAATTGACATTCTCATTATTGTTTAATAGGAATCTGCATTTCAGGCATTGCTGGAGGAAGATAAAAACAGAGAGGCCTTTTCCCCACTGTTCTCTGCAGGCAACCCTAAGTAGACAAGCCGCTGCATCCATTGTCAGGGCAGAGGTGTATGGAAAAAACAGAAGCTCTTCCCTCACCTCTCACACAGACTGCCATTTCCTAACTAACTTTATATTTGAGGTTTGTTAGTGTTAATGACCACATAGGTGCTAGCTGCAGCTGAGGCATGCATGACAATAAAAAGCATGTGCACTGCAGTTGCCCTTTGCTGTTCTGCTCTCTTCAAGGGCTGATACAGCTGTTGATATCTCTGATCTCTTGAACGGTTATTTTTTAAACAAAGCAAAGAAGTTCAGAACCCCATCAAAGACAGACACCTATGAAATCAGTGGCCTCATGTGTCTGCACCAGCTGCTGTGGCTGTGTAAAAGTCTCTCATATTATTTTGTTTAGAAAACATGCCAGAAGCCTGAGAAATTATTTCCAGCAGAATGGCATTTGTCATCCTGACTCTGGAAAACAAACAGTTCATGCTTCCACCTTGATGCTTGAAAAGATTGAAGAGAGAATATATTTTCCTTGATTTGGATGAGAGACATTCAGATACACTTACAAAGCTTTTTTCTCAATAGACCAAGAAAGCAAAATTGAGGCAGCAAAATTGTCAGTAGATAGATTTATCTAGTTAAAGTCTAATCAAGTGGTTTCCAAACAGTATTTTTTTTTCTGCAGGCTATATTACAAAAGAAGCCCTGCACATTTCACAGCCAAGAGTCTAGTCTACCAGCTGTGCTAAACACAGAGGTTGTATTAACTTGGCCAAAACCTTTTTAAAATTGAAACAGTTAAAGCTCTACAGCACCTTTTATCTGGAGACAGTCTTAAGAGTGGATCTGATTTCAGCTACATTAAATCAATGATCAGCAAATGTGCAGTAAGATTTAAACTCAATTCATCACTTCAGTACAATGGCATCGGTTTAGTGAAAAATAATGTCATTTTTGTGGTCTGACTGGATTAAAGCAGTTCCCTTCCCAGTACATTCATCTGGTAGTCCAGAGTTTGGGGAACAGTGTTGTTACATGTGACAGTGTGAAACAATGTGAAACAGAGATAGGTGCAGAGAGTTCATGTCCAGAGATAGGGGCAGAGCAGATAAAGCAAAAGGACAGCAGTTTGTCAGTTGTGCAGCACTGGTGTCAAAGCCCTGCCTGGAAAATGTCACAGGCACTTCAGACCCAGGAACGTGGCTGCGGCAGCGAGGCAGAGCCCAAGTGAGGCTCCAAAGCTCTTTTCTTAGCCTGGTGATGAGAATGGCCATTATGGCAGTGGCCTGGGGCACATCCAGATCCTCCAGAGCCACCAAACCCAGCCAGCTGCTGCTTTAGCTGCACCACCCTCAGTCTTTCCAGGGTTGCCAGCATGTTCTGTCCGACACTGCACATCCATTCGCTCTGCACCAACATCTTACACAAATTGTTAGGCAGTTTACCTCTAAAGTAATGGAAAATACTGCTCACTTTCTAGAGCAAAAATACTGACCCAGGCTCGACAGGATGGTCCTGAGAAGTATCAGAAAGACAACTACAGAATCATAAAATATGCAGAGTTGGAAGGGACCCATCAGTATCCTTGAGTTCGACTTGTGGCTCTGCACAGAACCATCCCCAAGACTCACACCATGTGCCTGAGAGCATTGTCCAAATGCTTCTTGAACTGTGTCAGCCTTGGTGCTGTGACCACTTCCCTGGGGAGCCTGTTCCAGTGCTGAAACACCCTCTGGGTGAAGAATGTTGTCCAGATATCAAACCTAAACCTTCCCAGGCAGAATTTCAGACCATTCCCTCAGATCCTGTCACTGATCACCAGAGAGAAGAGATCAGTGCCTGCCCCTCCTCTTCCCCTCACAAGGAAGTTGTAGACTGCAATGAGGTCTCCCCTCAGTCTCCTCTTCTCCAGGCTGAACAGAACAAGTAACTTCAGCTGCTCCTCATACAGCTTCCCCTCAACACCTCTCACGATCTTTGTTGCCTTCCTTAGGATGCTCTCTAATAGCTTCATGTCTTTCTAATATTGTGCTGGCCAAAACTGCCCCCAGCACTCAAGGTGAGGCTGCCCCAGTGCAGAGCAGAGCAGGACAATCCCCTTCTTTGACCAACTGCTGATGCTTTGCTTGATGCAACAACAAGAGGACCAAGACCCTAAAGCCCCCAGCAGGCAGGGCATAGCGCAGTGCCAAGACTCCTGCTGCAAGGCATATCCAGTGCTCTTGGATGGCTACAGTGAAGCTCTGAAGTCCAGACACTTGAAGGGACACACCAGATATGTGGTCAGACAGTGTTAAAGCTTGAGACATCTCTTCAGAAATGCTAATATTTCCTTTTTTCAACTCTGCATTATGAGTGTACCTGCTGCATTTCTTTCTTGTCTTTTTTGTTGAAGATAGTATGTTTTAGAAGGTTCTTGAGCTCCCCTCAAAGAGGCATTTCACTCTCTGCTCTTTTTCTTTCTTCTCTTGAAGCAACTTCTCCATGGTTTTAGCTTTCATTGCACAGATTACTTGTCTCTTGGGAGTTCTTGACTCTTTGCATCTTCCTCTATACTACTTCCAACAGCTTTTGTTTCTAAAAGAGGTAATTATAAACACTTCAGCATTAGACTGCTTTACCCCAGTTCCCATACACACCTTTTTGATTTCCCTTTAAACCCTGATGGTCAGTCCTCAGATGTCATGCCCAGCTGAGCTGAATGAAGACAGACCCAGGCCCACATTGTCTTCATTGGCACTGAAGATAATGAAATGTTGGTAAACAAATCTGAATTATCCTAATGTCTACAAAACCCAGTCAGACCGAAACCCAAATTAAAATCTGGGTTGTGAAAATGAGGAGCACAAGGGAAGGGTAGGGTGAGGTAAGAACAGAATGCTGTATCTATATAATTGCTTGTTAGAGAGAGAAGCCTCAAAACAACATTCATGTGGGAGAACTCATTCAATTGCAAATAAACAAAAAGTTCAGTTGCTTCCAATTTCCTTATTCTGCTGTAATTTGCTTTCTGCAACCAGCCTCTGTTCTGCATGTGAAACTTGTTTTTAAAACAACCTATAAAAAAGGAAAGAGAGGGGGAAATGAGCACAGCTTTTCCAAACATTGATGATTGTACACAATTTGTAGAGACAGACAGTATGGCTACATGTTAGAATCTGTACTTCAATCAAATGCAATGATATCACAAGCCACACATATCAGGTCCAACCCTCCTGTACAGCCAAGGGTCGTGGAATGAAGCTTGCTGTTGGTAAATACCATCATCATAATGGTAAGAAAGGAATTAGAAGGAAAAGAAAGAACCAGAAGCTGATGTCAGAAACCAAAAGAAAATGCCACCAACAAAAGCTGCTGCTAGAAAGATGATAGATGCAGTGAAACTTCTGAAAGTAAATTGACAGCTTGTCAGTGAAGAAAACCAATTTATTACCCAAAGGCAACTCCACTCTGTTGAAAAATCTGAACACACAGAATTTAAAGCAGTCACGACCCAAACATTTTTCACTGGGGAGCTCTCTAAGCCTAAGGTTGGAGTTTCATAGACAGATAAGCTCAGAATGGAGCAATCGATCTACCAGATGTGATTTTTTAATATCACGTTTACCTTCATTACCCTTGTACTGGAATGAGCAAGTTGGTTTGCTAATCAGTTTCCCAAAAAGGCATTTGTTCTTTATGATACTCTGTTAGCCACATTGTCATTGCTTAATCATATAATGAAAACACTGTTTCTAATTTCCCTTTATTCAATTTTTTTTTGCCTCAACTTTGAAGCTTCACCATTCCCTAAGTACCTTTCAATGTCTGATCTTCTCTCCCAACATAATTATCTGTAGACTATAGTTATGTCCCTCTTCTTTCAGACAGCCTAAACAGGTTGAGCCCTCTGCTCAGGAAAGCGTTTCCTGCAGTCCTCAAATAATTTTTGGAACTCATCTCCGTACTCCCTCATTTTTTCCTCATCTTTTTTAGGTAGTGGACTCTGTAACTGGCAGAAGTATTTCTGAGTTGTACATAGAGCTACAAACTCTTTTTTAATATGTCTGCACTGTTCTTTTTATAAACTAAAAGACTGCATCATCCATCCTTTCCAGTACCACACTACACAGCCAGTCATCTGTCTGTTAAATTCCCTGTCCTGTCCAGGGATGCAGTCACCCAGCTCTGCACAAGTCCTGCTTTCTTCTCGATTTTCATCTAAGCAGGCACTGAAATACTTCTCAGAGGGATAACCAAGTTACTGAGTTACCTGTGTGATTCTGTACTCCTGCTCTGCCCACATCATTATTCACAGTGTGTGCCTTATCAAATTCACTAACATTCCTCCCCAAATATGTCATTGGTTATTTTTATAATCTATAATTTTATATTTATTTCCAAGCCACTGACAAAAATGTATACTGATAGCTTTGGTCTGCTACCAACCCTTGCAGAAATCCATCAGAAACCAACTGAATTTAATGAAAATTATGCATTTTTATGTGTCAAAAAAAAATCTAGCTCTCAATCCATTTAGCATTTTTATCGATATGGTCTAATACTGCAATTTAAAATACAAAATTTATGTGCTGCTAACCCACACGGACCTTCCAAATACATATTACATCTCTAGCATAATGTTTATCTATCTCACTTGTAATTTTATCAGCAGAATGAAATGAGGCTGGTTTGACAAGACTTATTTTCCATACAGTAATGTTGCCTGGCATTAAATATATTGCAAGTGAAGGGTGTGCTTTTCAGTCTGACTTTGAGTAATGGGCCATTTCAGCATGTGCAGTCATGTGCAGAAGTGACAGGCAGCTTGCTGGGGTAGTGATATATCCATGAAGGTGTTCAGATTGAAAAAAAACCCAACCCAAAAAAAAAAAGTAATGAATTTCTTCTGAAATGTTTCCTGAATGTTTCCTTGAAATTTAATGATTGGCTAGAAGACTAATAACCTCAAGATCTGTCATTTAAATTTTTTTTAACCTGTGGAACAGAATATTAATGGTGTCTTTGGCACTACTAAAACACACATCCAGCACAGTTGATGACATACATAGATGTAGTGCCTGAGGTGTCATTTTGGTGTGTGACTCAAACTTCTTCCAAGATGCTACAGTTTCTTCCCTAGTTCACTCTGCCTGTGGTGGTGAAAATACTCAGACAAACATGTTGTTTCAATGCCATAAAATGCACATCCAGCTTCAGCAACTGTATTATGTAGTTAGTTTTTAATCCATTTCTCCCCTAGAATAACAGCAGGCAAATTCCTCATCAAAGCAAGTGAGACGGAGAGGAGAATTCAGGAACTGTTGAATTCAGATACCAGTTTATGTAGCCATTTCTTTAGCTTGACAGTGTCTGCTGGAGATTTTGCAAGAGTGTTCCCTACAGACATGAGCTGCCCCTGAAATGAAGCAGCATTCAGACGCTCCTTTTTGTTTTGAAGATCTTCCTGTAAATAGAAATCACCTAACAGAAACAGTACAACACCAGTCATTTTCTCTCTTTTATAGAGAAGCAGGTTTCTGGAAAGGTAAATCTCTCAGAAAGTTTTGAGTAAGCTGGGGTTGAATTGTTCCTATCTACTAACGAAAGCTGGGCCTTTTTTAAAGCAGAGTGGGAAGCAGATGGACAAGAGGGGTCCTCTAAAGGGGAAAATGTAAGATGATCTTTCCTGTGGGTACAACTGCACATCAGTAATTACATTTACGTTTCAGCAATTCAAGTTCTTGTGCGCAAATAATCTCAGAACAAAGCAAAACTTGATCTTTCTTATGCATTAGAAAGACTTGTCCATCTACTAATCTGTTTATCCCTTCATTGTCTCTAAAGTAAAAATGTGTGTGATGAAGCTTGTTTTCCTGCCAGGCAGGGTCTCTTCGTTTCTTTTAAACACAAACATAAATGTGTGTATATATACATCTTACTATGTCAGGCACAGATTCAGCAGCCCTCTCTCCTTTCCCAGTCACTTGAACTGGAAAAAGCAAGGTCCAGGATCCTCTGCACTTGGAGTGGGAGACAGTGAAATACAAATTCTTAGGTCCTCGGGATCATGCTAAAGTCAAACACAAGAAAGCTCTGTCAGAGTGAGATGAGCTAGTTTTTAATTAAAAAAAAAAAAAAAAAGCCATATTCTCACAATAATTTTTCTCAGCTTCAGACTTTTCTTTTAAATCCTGTGAAGATAGCTCTCATTTCTTATTTAAATCCACAATTTTGCAATAATTCAAGCAATTTTTGACTGAGGTGTTTAGTAAAATATTCTGATGATTTAGCATCTCCCTCACACAGCTGAACTAAGTGTATACACATCAGTTTTAATAAGGTTTAAAATTAACAAGCACACAAAGCCCATTTTGTTTTCATCCTTTTAAAGTTAACAAATATGATCCATTCTCCTTTCCTGTGTTTGACATGTGCAGCTAATTAGCCAGTATAACAATCAATAACCTGTTTGTTGAATCCCAATCAGCTTCATTTAAAGCAGTGGGGCACTTTTCTTTCCATCCATCTTCACTTTAGTTTAATTTAGTAATTTTTGTCCTTAATCTTGTATTTCTTTAATTAAATTTATAAATCTCATGCTGTGTTCTGCTTCATTTAAGCAGATATCAATTAAAAACAAGAAAACAAACTCCACCACTTCCCAAAACAATAATCTAGTTTATTTCCACTTCATGTCTGCCTGTCTTCTCTTTCATACCTTCTGGTCAGTTATGAAATACTAAATTTTTATACAATGTCAGAACTCATCTTCTGAGGCAATGACAGAATGCTATAGGCTACACATACTTCCTAAACTCTTGCTTCAAGCAAGCAGAGATTTGTTTCACATTCTTCCCATTTGAAGACCCATTATACCCATAATACAGTGGGGGAAAATTAGAATTTTTACCTAAAACCTGCAGTTACCAAGAGCTCCTACAGGCTCACCATTATTCTGTGAGCCTCTCCAATCTGACCAAAAGTTTTGCAAAAAATTAGATGTAATAACAGATGAAATGGTAAGGAAATACTATCTTCTCAGCATGACCTTAGCAGAGAGCTGTGCCTTCTGAGTGTTTTACTCCCAATAGTTCAGAGCCTTTAGCTTACACACCAGCTTGCTAAGCCTGATATTTTCATCCCTCACAAGCTGCAGCTGTTCCTGCTAAAGGAGACTTTGGTAAGAGTAGACCCACAAGGGTCATTTCCCCAGGAAGCAATGTGGTTTGGAAGTAAATACAATTGTAAAAGCATGCAACTATTTATGTCTCATTTTAACTTTCAAATGCTCAAACTTTGCAGCATAAAGCAGTGCAGCCTTTGGCAATAAATTTCTATTACTGTGTCTCTGGGGAAACAGGAAATGTGAATGGGAAAAAATTGAAGAAATTTAATCCAAAAAAGCAAGCAGTGGACTCCTCCAAAATGAAGCTCTCTTAATGATGATGCACACTATTGTGCCAAATGGGGATTCTGGTTCATACTATATTCATACACTTGGTTCACCCTAATTGCAGTGTCCTTAATAAAAACAAAATCAGTGTTTTCTTCTTCTTGGCTCAAAAGAGCAGACTTGCCCAGGGAGGCTGTGGATGCCCCAACACTGGTGGTGTTCAGGGTCGGGTTGGATAAGGCCTTGAGCAAGCTGGTCTAGTGGGAGGTCACCCTGCCCATGGCAGGGGGTTGGGACTAGATGCTGTTTAAGGTCCCTGCCAACCCCTTAACATTCTATGATTCTATGACTTCCTGCAAAAAACTGTTCCAGAGGTTCCAGAGCACTGCTGGAGGTCCTGGCCCTCCTGGCAGAAGTGTCTCTGCAGAGAAGCTCCAACATTCAGTGTCCACTTACCTTCTTAGCCTTTGTGCCCCATATTAATTAGATCTACAGCTGGGCTTTGACCTTCCTAATTTCACCACTATGGGTCTGAACTCTGATACTCCACCTCTGTGGCCTGCCTATCTTTCTACTGCTTGCAGTCTTCCTTTTTGTATTTCAGTTCTTCAAGGAGCTCCTTTCTAAGGCAAGCAAGGCCAAATTTCTGCTAAACTCCCTGGTCTTCTTGCATAACAGGGTAGCTGGTTATGAAATCTCCTCAGTTTTATTTAAAAATCACCCAGTTTTCCTCTGCACTTTTCCTCTCTTGGCAGTTTCTCAGGGATTCTGCCTATCAATTACCTAAATAAGTCACAGTTCACTCTCCTGAAGTCCCAAGTCCTACCTTTGCAGCATAATTTTGCAACCTTTCTCCCGATCGTGAAATAATTTCGCAGTCAGTACAGCCTCAGATGACATTTGCTGCCTGGTTTTCCCTGTTTGTGAGCAGCAGAAATAGGGATTTACCACAGTTGGCTCCTCTAGCATTTGCTTTCAAGATAATATCACTAATGCTATCTAGGAACCGCCTCAGCTTTCACAATGCTGTTTTCCCCTTCCAGTAGATTTCCAGAGGAACACCAAGACCTCAAATCAAAACCACTTTTCCTATCCGTCTACAGACAGATCCATCCAATTTGCTCTCTTGAGCAGGCAGTCTGTCACAAATTCCCCACCACAGTCATTAATCTTCACTAACATTCCTCCCTCCTCTGACCTTGACTCCTGGGCTGTCAGTAGTACCTCTCCTCACTCACTCACTCACTAGCCCTGTGCAAGGCATGAACCCCTTGCACAGAATGCAATCCTTGCTCCTCTTCTTCCCTGCTGATCCTTCTCAAGCACCCTGCAAGCTCCCCCAACCCTCCAAGTTCCCACAGGTCTGCTCGAACCACAGCCCTCTGAGGCTCCCCACTCTTCATGTCCACTGCATCTGCACACTGTCCCTGCCAAGTGGGGACATGCTGCAGCCTTCTCACTCATCGACCTCTTCCATTTCCACTGGTTCCTTGTTTACTTCTGGGTGTCCCTACCCACCAGGTACACTTGGGGTGTTGAAAGCCCGCAGACATATTTGCTTTAGACAGAAGTATTTAGCCATTATCCATTTAAACTCATTTGTATTCACTAGCTGACTACCATAATTTCAGTACAAATTGAACTTTGCTGAGGAGGAATATGTTTGACTATAAAAGGAATTGATTTGGAAGTTGCAGTTTGGAAATAACTTTCCAGGCTTTAGTTTATAATTCCCAGATCAGTTTTGGGGGGTCTTCTTCAAAACATAAGCTGAATTTATCTTTTATTCTATCTACTAGTGTGAAAAAGGATTCTGCCCCAATTCCTTTATGTGACCAGTCTGCACAACAAGAAGATAAAACTCCCATCAACACATTTATTAGGGTCTCTGAAAGACCACAGTCTCTTTCCTCTGCTCAGAAAAGGGACAATGGCAGTACATGAAAATGTTGACAGTATGACTGAACGTGTGTTCACATTTATACTTCCTCAGTTCCATGTTCAAGTTCTCTGATGTTCACCTGTGTTTGTGTTGGTTTCATTCAGAACAATCTGAAAGCAGAGTTTTAAAGTTTAGAACCAAATTCAGTTCAAATGCATGTAGCCATCCAGGTTCTAAGGGCCCAACATTTTTGCACTTGGAGCATAATCACACAAAGATTTGTGACAGGAGCAGCCATTAACAGAGTCTAGTAAGGAATCACCTCCAGTTCTTCCACCCAACCCATGTGCCAGGCAAAATGCAGTAACAGAAGCTATCTTCAGCGAGCTCAACCAGCATATTATCCTTGTCTTTGTTTACTGACACACATATGTATTTCCTTGATTGAGACAAATGTTCTTTCAAGTCACCATTATTTTTAGTGGAGCCAAAATTTCCTTCAGATCAATCATATTGTCAAATCCTTCCCTTCTCACTTCACCACTGATTTCAAACACTCAGTGTTGCTCAGTGCTAAGGCAATAGACATCCAACTTTCCCTGCAACTACAAACAGAACCTGTGAGAGATGAAATGTGCACATTTGGGAAAGGAACAATCAGAAGACTTCAAAAGTATCTCAGCTACAGCCAGATGGTCCTTCTTCTTCTTCACTATTTTCCTAGAATCGATATATCAGAAGACAGAGCAATGTTCTTCTTGCCTCCAGGCATTACAAAAAGTGGAATTTCAGTCGTGTCATTTGTAGCCGACCTATTGGCAGTCCTGGGATGTATGTATTTAATGGAAGTAGCAGCACTGTGGGGAAAAATCAGGTTCCCTGGTGAAAACTGGACCCACTCTTAGGGACTGCAAAAGAAATCACAATTTTCCTCAAGTCACTATTGACATTAATGGGCTCATGTACCATCAAATCAAAACTCTGCGGATCTGATGCAGGTAGTTGCTCTATGGTCCCAGTCAGGTCAGGTTTTATGGATTACATTGGGATGTCTTATTTTTGTAAAGTAATACAAAACACATCAGTGGACTACTTGAAAACAAAGGCATTGTTAGGGTGAGCAATACAATTATGCAGCAGACATAAAGTTTCCAAGAAAAATAATGCAGAATATTACAAGTTGAAGTATATCCAAAATATTACCTCTGCTGAAACTGAAAAGAGCTTCCATCACTCTCTCTAATGTGGTACCTGTTCCATTGAGAATACATCTCCTCTCTAGGAGGAGGTACATTATTTTTCCACTAGACGTTTTTTACAAGATGCTTCTAGCAGCAGGAGACAAATGAGTCACACATTCATCCACCTGGCACACTGCAGCAATTTATTCCTCTGAGTGCTACACTTGGAGTGAATTATACAGCAGCACAGAAACAGTGATCGAGCACACCCTCTTACTTCGTACTTTTAGATGGACACAAGTCACAAAAAGGTTCTGCAGTAGTGATTTATATTCATCCCATACTTATTTTCTAACCTGCTCTTTGAGACAAAAATTTTCTTCCTCTAAGTCACTGAGCTGGACTCTGAGAGCAGTTATTTCCATAATCATGCCATGGCATGGCCCTCCAATCTATCACAGCAGAGAAAGTGAATGAGCAAAGCTAGGGATGAGCAAATACCACAGGCTAGGAGTAAATGATCCAGAGCTCTGAATATACAGTGTGATACCTTAATTAGAGCAAGAATATTTTCCCAACTGAGTGGCTTGGTGAAAAGAATCCACTGATAGTATGGAATAATCCATTATGTTCATCACTGTTTGTTGAATAGAAACATTTATTCCCTGGAAACAGTAGGAAGTTCATGACCAATATTTGAAGGTGGCAACTGCTTGAGCAGGGAGGTTGGACCAGATGACCCACTGTGGTTCTTTCCAACCTTACCCATTCTGTGATCCTGTGATTCTGTGAAATGTCTAAATTTCACACATAATCTTAAAATGTCTGTTTCTGCTAATCAGGAAAGAAAGATCTCCTCACTAGCAGGTATGAGAATTGACAGAATAAAACGTGTGCTGAAGACAGAGGAGCAGAAAGTTTGGGGAGCAGGATTAGGAAATCCAATTTTAGGAGAAGATCCTGTGCCTGGTTCTACTATGTCAGCAAGCCTGGCCTCCCCCTGTGTTCCCTGCCTCCAGAGAGAAAGTTGGAACAACTGTGACCAGGCTTTGTCCAGAAAGCTGTGAGGTAATGCATTTACCAGAACAAATATGCTTCTTCTGATAAGCTTGTACATACAGGCCATTTAATATATGATAAAAACAATTGTATGTTCCATTTGTTGGTATTTGACAATCAACCTGCCCTCAGAAAGGGCACACAGATTAGCACAAATGGGAAGGTATGTGAGAGAACTCAAACAGATTTAAATGACAGTATTGAAATTTCACATATGTAGGTCATTCCTGGGTATAAATGTTTGGTCATTCTCTTACCACTGAACAGCACCCACAAGCACATGAACACCATGGAGGAAAGCTAGAAGGCATTCTTAGCATATTTTTTACTCAGATAAGAAAGAGGCACAACTGCAGACTGTAGGCTCAGCCAACAGCACAGTCTGCTCTCAAGGTTGCCTGGCACCTCTGCATGACAGATCTAAGCAGTAAATGCTAATAACTTCACTGGGTTCTTGCTGAAAGTTTCTGTGGGTTTTTTTTGTCTTACAGCAAACAGAAGTACTAAGAAAAACGTTTTACATTTCTGAAAAATGAATGCTGGGGAAAAATATATTTATTTTAGCTCTGTTTAAAAAGTCTGGTTGTCTTTTTTTCAGAGCAGCACTAGCTTTCCTCTGATTTAGGTTTCCTTTTTTTGTAAAATCAGTAAAAAGTTTGTTGAATCCTAAAACTATTGGAGAAAAAAGAAGAGTCCACAGGGTCCGTGTATGTTCTTTAGACACTTTTTAGTTTTTCAACTATCTGCCATCCCATTTCAGCTGATCATGCCTGAACCTTTCTTGTGGCTTTTAACACTTCCACTGAGCATCTGAGCTTGCTCTTCAGACCTGCAGTGGCCTCTGTGAATTGCTTTAGGGTAGTGAGAAGTGGAACTGAGAGCAGGACGTCTCTTCTGAGGTTGAAGCAAAGCCCTGTGACGTTAGGCAGCTGGTGACCATGGGCCACTTCCTTTGAGTACAATACAGATGACACAGGGATTTGGTAGTTGTGGGATGGCAAAGCGGAGGGACTGGGGGAGACTCCACTGCCCAGAGGCTCCAGGAAAGCCCAACTGACTCCTCCTGTATCTTTGCACCCAGCTGAAACCTCACATGTGTTTCTCATTTTCTCTCTCACTTGAGCCTTCCCAAACATATGGAACAGGGCAGTGAAATCAGGCAGGAAGGGACATTGCCAACCAGATGCTGTACAGAAAAGGATATAGGAGGGAAAAAAAAAAGGAAAAATATGAGAAAATGCAGCAAAAACCCTGAGAAGAAGCCCAAAGAAGAACTGAAATAATGTAGTCAGTGATGAGGCCAGATGAGAATAGGAGCCCAGCAATGAAATTCAAAGTGCATGTGCTCTGACACCACTATGCAAACATCCTTGAAACCCAAGCAGTCTTGTCCTAGTGCAGGTTTCTGCAGAAGCTGCCATGCCTGTAGCAGTGGAGTTTGTGTTGATGCAGGCCTGCCTTCAAGCCAGCTAATAGATTACATGGATGTCACGATTCCACAAGACAGCATTTCTGATTTATTGGCTGGGTTTACTTCTTTTCAAAATTCCACCCACACATAGTAGCTATCCTAAAACACAGAGCTGAAGCTGCAAAGTCAAGCATTCAGAACTCAAGAGGAGTTGGTTCTGCAGCCACAATGCAGAATGCCTCATACTGACCCTGCAGGGCCTGACCCACTTTTGTTTTCTGTCTCAGTCAATGCACTGAGATAGGATTGAATTGTTCTGGGGAAAATGCCTTGTGAAGGAAGTAGAAGTTTAAGTTAGGTTACCAGTGTATCATCCACTGTGAACATGAACCACAGAGCAGCAGGCCACTACCTGTGCCTTCAGGTTATCTTGGTTTCACCAGTCCTTCTGGCATGACTAAACAACAGGCCAGAGCCTCCGTGCTCTAGATAGAATCCCATCACCATCACCAGCCAGTGCCAGAGCCGTGTCACTTGGGTTTCCACCTTCTTCCACTGCATGCAGCTCCTGAAGCAAAGCACAAAGATGCACAGTGTCTGTGCTTGGGCAGCCCAGCTCCTCTTCAGCACCTTCCCAGCCAGACAGCTTGGCTTTATTTTTCACTTAGCAACTGCTTCCCACCCAGAGAAGCTACCTTCCCCTGTTTTCAGAGAGTAGAATCAACGCTCTGAGCATACTTGTTCTTTTTGGCAAGGTAAATGATGCTGCTGCTGAAGAATATTTTCATAAAAGATGGAGTAGGGCTCAAAGTTACTGCACACTCTGGATGTGATGTCACAGCCCAATACAGTGAGACACTGCTGTAGATGACTTTTTTAAAAATAACCTAGGAAAACAAAATAAGAAACCCTGTGGGTGGCCTGAGTCACAAGGGTTGCTATATACAACATACATCAAAATGAAACATGGTCACTTTTTTGTAAATAAAGTGCTTCTGCAATACCAAAATGAAGCCAAATCAAATCATTCAATGTAAAAGTTTGTGCCTAATGGAAAACATATTTGTCATTTTTTTGACTGGTTCTAGCTGCAACCGTATAATGTTGGGGCTTTTTTCCATCTGAAGCCAAAAGAGAATTTTCAGTAGAGAAATTAAATCACCAGCACATAAACAGCCTGGATTGCAGTTTGGGCCCAACATCCCTTCTCTCACAGAAAAACATGGTTGTGGTTTTTTTACTAGAGTAGTCATATTTTCATGAATTTTATTTTCAAATTTCCCTGAAATAAACTAATTCTGCTTCCTAACATCTTGACTGACCCCTGATTTAGCAATGACTCAGGAAGAAGAGTTCTGAGTACAAATTCTCGGGATAAAGTCCTGCAATCCTGCATTGTAGTTGCATATAAGCCTCCAGCCCTAACTCATCTTCACATTATTACAGTCCTGAGAGCTGAAATAAACCTGTCAGAAGGCAGCTGGGCACTGCACAAGTTTGCTGCCAATGCTGCTATTACAAACCAACATAATCTACATCTAAGCTCATAAGCTGAAGAAATGTGTTTCTCTTTTAGGTCACTGATTGACAAGAGCTTTAAGAAATAAAGCTGTAAACATGATTTAGCTGTTGCTTAGCTAGAAATGCAGAGTATGGGCCTCTGTATCTGATTCTTGGTGGTTATCCATCAACCTTTGAACAACTGTTTCAACTATCTGTGGATGTACAACTCAGAAATTTTCTTGCTTTATTCTGTGTTTCCAGAGCTCTGCGGGCACAGAGGAAGAAAACAAATAAAAACAGAATAAAACCACACATCATTGGGTATCGCTGTCACAAAATATTGATCCTTCAGTAATCCCTGGGATTTGACACTGGGTATGCTTTATAGCTTAGTGCTTTTCAGCTTTCCTAAAATGTTTACAGCAAAAAGTAAATGTCATTGCAAACAGATTGCAAAGCCTGTGTTGAGCAGCAATATCAAATTCATTCTAGTATCAAAGCCAAAATGCAATTTCATTACAGACCACTTCTGCCAATAATGACCTGGCCCACAGTTGTATATTGGAGTTCTCTGTAGATATTGATAAAAGAATATGGCTTTTGTTTGGAACTGAGCATTTATGTACACTAATTATTGCTTCCTGCAACCACACGTAGTGGCAGTAGGGCACATTTTTCTTACCTTTTATTTCCTCTTTTTCTTTGTTTTACTATTTGTGTCCATGAATACTCAAATTGCCCACAGCCATGCAGTAACTCTATCAACATAACATACCTAAAATACTAAAAATTCTGACATTTAAATTGCTCCGCTAGGTCTAAAATAATAACACTCCAACACAGAGGAGTAGAGAGGCAATTTCCTATCAGTCCATTTCAGCCTGCCTGCAAACTCCAGTGAAGGAGCTAAGAGCAAATGCATTCACACACAGGACAAGGCTTTGCTGCCTTTATGCATCAAGGCTACTTTTCCCACTCAAGAATTGAGCTCCCATATTCCCCAGAGAGGGTATCTTAATTCTTCTTACCAGTGGGGACAGCTACTCCTGTCCAGTTCTTTCAGATGTCACTAGAGTCATCTCCTGATTAATTGTCTCCTGCACATCATGGATCCTGTGGATTTTAGGGCTTTCCAAAAGCTTTTGAAGGTAGAATCAATTTAAATATTTTGGCTTTTACTAAATCTCTATGCTGTTTATAAAGCAACTTGCTGGCAAAACGTAGCAGACAAAACTAAAGCAATTCTCTTGCCATTCTTCTCTAAAATACAGAATTTTCTAACAGAATATCAAGGCTAATATTATTTGTGGGTGACTGCATGCCTAGTGCTGTGCCACAAACACTCTGGACAGGGCAGGTTCCCCTGTTGCTTTGGGCTCTGCCAGGACCCACAGCTGGCTCCATGGGACAGAGGTGACATTGCAGAGCCTCCAGGGTCACCCACATCTGCCAGACTTTCCCTGCCAGCACGGGGTATCTGCACTAGAATCACTGAGCCGTGGTGATTCACACACTCTCTCTCAAAGCTACAAGTTTATAATAATACAAAACTAAAATGGAGGGGAAGAAACCAAGGGGTCAAGCACAGAATTTCAAGGGAAATTCAGTCACTGGTTAAGAACTTGTCTGCCAGTGTTGATCAAATAGACCAAGAAGCTCCCTCCACCTGCTATCCCTGCTCTCCTTGGTATCTGATCATGGCTTTGCTAAGTGCTTCTGAGTGCCAAGTGCCAAGGCAGACACTCACTGTGCTCTTAGAAACAAAAGAGCCATTAGCAAGATATATACCTCATTAGATTTATTGCTTGAATCATACAGACCTTTAAAAACTTGGTGACATGACACAAAGGTCAGCAAGAGCTCAGAGAGGGAATTAGAGAGCTCTTAGCTATGGAAAGGGATGGGTGGGGATTTGGAGGAGGAAAACAGCAGGATTTTTTGGATTCAGTACATTTAGCAGATTGCCTGCTGTGAAAGAGCACAGAACTGCCCCAACATGTGCTGGCCACCTCAGCATTAGCAAAAAGCTGCTTTTACAGCTCCTTTTAGGGTTAGGATTACGCGTAGGGTTAGGGTCAAAAAGCCCACAAAGCCTAAAACTCCAGGTACAGATTTCCTGCCACAAATGATAATGCTTTGGTCGACTTAGTTTTGAGGTAGAAATGAAAGTAAAAAGAAATGCTGGAACCCTTAGGTTAAATATCAAATATGAGTAAACCAATACCTAGCCACCTAAATATTTCCTATTTTTGCAATTATTTCCCAGCCCATCAGTTTTGTTTTAGTATTGTCCCTCTCCCTGAAAAAACAGTGACATATCGCTAGGCCTGTTTTGACCTCTTGACTTTTTTCTGTAGAAATATATATGATAGGAAACAGGAGGGATGAGGTACCTGGGTTCTGGCATTGCGGGAGCTGGGGGAAAGGGCTGTGGCAGGAAGGCTGTCTGGCCATGTCTGTCTGTTGCAGTAGATGTAAACACTGAAGAAAGCAGTCCTAAGAGACACTGGGGGAGCAGTTTCTTAACCAGAAGCTGTGATACTAGAGGGAATGGTGATAGCTGGGAGTCATACCCTGAGCCTCAACAAAACCCAGTGGCTGACCTTGTTCTGGGATCGCCAGCACCATCCCAGCAGGTGTCTTATTTGGTGTCTGGGGCAGCTGTGCCCCAAGAAGCAAAAATATTTGCTACTTTGGTGGATTTACTTAGGGACTGTTATCTGAAAACTATCTTTTATTTGTGCCTTTGTCTTGTCTGCAGGTTGCTCTCAGAGTTCCCCACCTAAGCCTAGGAATGGTTGATGCATTTTTACCTAGTGGTTGCATATATCCTGGCTCTTGCTCAATTAGGAAATTCCCCAAACTGCTTTCGTGTCTTAAATCCAGAGCCTCTGAGCCCAGACTGGGGAGGGACCAAGAGGATTGATAAGTAACCGATAATGAGTGCTTAAGGCAGATGATTCCTGGTGCAAAAGAGTGTAAAATGCTGATGGTGAGAAAGGGAAAAAAGGAGCACAAAGATGAGATTGATGTCAAGTGAAGAATAAAGTCAAGATGGAATTTCATCCTTCTTTTTCTTTTCTTTTTCCTTTTGGATTTTACTTGTGCAGGGCTGTTAACTTTCCAGAGCATGTCTACAGCATCACAGATCTGTTGTGATCTCACAGAAAAGCAACACACCCCCTGGCTTGGGAGGTCTGGTCCTGCAGGGAACAGAAAACATGGTCCAAAAATTGCTCTTCCACCTTTAGCAACTGTCTGTCAAACTGCCTGGTCAGCCTATGATGGCTTTCTCTTTACCAGAAGATTTTAAAATGGCAGGCTGGGGTTACTCTAGTAAATCTGTAATTTCCTTTCCTTTCCAAAGGGTGAAACAGCTGAGCTGTGTGCCATCCTGCATGGAGACACAGATAGTACTGGTTTCCCTAAGAGCTTTGGCTGGTTATTCAGGTCAAACTACTGCAGGACTGGGATTTGCTTGCCTTTCCTTTAGCAGTTAGCAGGGAGGTGGTGTGTAACTACTGGCATCTCAGGTTTGGTACTTCTGCTGTCACTGGACACCTTTGCTGGGCCCTCTTACAAAGACATCTTCAGCTAAAATGTGTTCACTGTGAGTGGGATGAAAGCCCTTTTGGAGGTGCCTAAGATTGCAGGAGCCCAATTAAACTTGATCTCTGATAATTAGGGAACCAAAGTCACATGAGATAATCCTGTCCCAAGTACTGAAGTGCTCTTGGCATTTTGCTTTTCAGCCCCTGTAGTATTGAAAAAAAAAAGTGAGCTGGCATTTCAAAACATGGCATGTTGGACATACTCCTCTGTGGGTGTGAGTGCTGCATGTCTGGACTGTTTTCCTGTCACCAGGAAATGCCCCTGTTCATTGTACAGATGTACCTTGGGTGCTGCTCACATACAACTCGGGAGTAAAAAGTTTCCCTGCACAGCTTTCCTTTTGTCCTGGCATCTGTTATAAAATGAAAAATTTATTACAACAATTTGATAAAAATAATAAATTCTTCAATTATTGGTGAAAATATATAAAAGACCTGCTTGGTCTTTTAATGTCTCCAGATTTTATCCTTTATGTATTACTCTTTTTATGTGAGGAAGATTTTTATTATCAGTTCTGAATTTATCTTCTTGAATTTTCATTTTGGAAGGAAGGAAGGAGTCAGTGAATCATAAATACTTGTTACATCTTTTATTTTATTACTGTGCTTATGAATGTTTGATTTTTGAAGTGGGTTTATTTTCTTTGACAAAAAGCCCTTCCTGTTCTGTGGTGTGTGCTCATCGTGCCATCAAGGGCATATCAGTAACTTCATTTGTATATGAGTGAGAAACCTCACATAAATTAGCATGCATAATGAACTTTGAAACAATCAAAAAGGCTGAGCTCAATGATCAGTGAGAAACCACATAACCAGATGTAGGAGGAATATTATATGTAATGTATTTCAATTTCACACACATCTAATGTGTGCCTAGCTACTACACTTTTAAAACAGAAAATATGGACAGTGATAGAATCCTCAGTGCTCTGCTGTCTCTGTAACACATTTTGTACCGACAGTTTTACTCCACTGCTCATGACCAAGAGATCTTTTTGCTTGCTGCTGCTGAGGAATAATTTCCCTCTCCTCCAAATCAGACCATTTAACTTCCCTGAATGATGGCAGGCCCTTCAGTCTGACAGAGGGAACATTGAATTCCTCTAACAGGTACTTCTGAGTTAAATCACTTCTGCCAGGGCTGTCTTGGGAGGCTGTCAAGCCCTGTGCACACACAAGCACCAAGTAAGAGCAGGTGCTCTTGTAAGGGTAATGACTTGCAGAGACCCACTGCTTTGAGAAGTTTTTGCTAAGCTTAGAGGGAACAAAAAACTTCTGAGCCTCAGTTGGAAAATATTTGCTACCCTGCAGGATTGAGCTACAGTAGTATTTTAGTAAAAAACTAGAGATGTCTCTCTCATCCCTAATCAGATAGGATCTAGTTTAGGTCACTGGAGTAAGTAAAATTCCATCTCTGGACATGATTCTGCTTGTGTCTGTCAAACCTAATCATAATATGATAGTCAGTAAGATATACCACCATCCTTGCAGGCATTTTATAATTATTAGCTTTTTAATGGGAAAGGCTAATGAAAGAACCATTCTTTTGAGTTGCTTGCAACTTCTCATTACTTTGCCTTTTCCTCCCTGACTTTACTAAATCCTCTGAATTCTCCACCTGCCACAATCTCTATTCTGAAAGCCAGGTTTTGTAATGTTGAGTCGGTTGTAAATACATTCTTCTGCATCACAGGGGAAGATGAAAAATTGAGAAAATCCTGAAGTACAAAACCTCTGGAGGGAAAATGAGTTTACAAAACTGACGTATTTTTATGTGCAGTTTCTGACAACTTACCTGGTAAACTGACTCTACTTGAAACTGCAGAGACTGAACTTCGAGACATACAGAAAATTATTAGAGCTTCAGGAATCCACTGGATCTCAGCAGAGTATCCCAGCTGTTAGCCATTCACAGAGTTGGTCTTTCTACAGTTTGGTGCTACAATCAGGCATCAATTACAGTAGGAACTACAATTTGTTGGTGATGGGACTGATTGGCATCTTGTTTGTCAAAGAGGTGCTTTTCTCAGTTGTCCACAAAGAAAGAAAAAAATGTAGGAAAGATGAATTTAAATTTTGTCGGTGGTGTCTGTTCCAAGATCGTGACATGTGCCTTGTAAGTGTAGACATTTTCCTTTCACTTAAAAGCATTAATTTTATTTAACTAAAGGTGCTACAGGTCCTTACATGCTTCAGTGAGGGATCTCAACACATCATGCCGGAGTACAGCTGTCCTATTACCTGAGCATTATATCACCTTTATGTTCTGATCCACAGTTTACTACATCAGGGAGGTTGGTGGCTACTACAGAGGTTGACTTATGAGTTAATCTTTTTGTTTTTCTGTGGGATCTGTGTTCAGTTTTATATTCTCCTCTATCAAAGTATGCTTAATAAGCAGGTAGAGAACTTACCTACTTATACAAACTTCAAGATAAGACACTACCTAAAAAGGAGAATACTTGCTCAAAAAAAAATCAGAAGACTTAGCTGGGGAAGTTAAGTCCTTGCAGATGGCGTGGAGACCCTTTGGGGACATACTGGAAGCACTCAAGAAATTCATACCACATGTGAAGAAGGCCTTAAGAAAGGGTGAGACGATGCTGGCATTGCTAAACAGCAGGATTAAACAGATTATTAGAGCAAGGAGGCATCCTTCAAAAAGCTGAACTTATTTTCAAACTAAGAAAAAAGAGTTCGGTGTGTTGGTAAAATGATGCATCTGGGGGAAAAAACACCAATCCCAATGTATAAAATTTCAGCCTCACTTGACCATGACATGTCAATGCATTGACCATGCAACAACAGAATCTCAGAATCACAACCGATAATTCTGTCAAAATTTCAGCTCAGTGGCAATAAAAAGTAAATTGGTTCCCTTTAAGTAAAAATAAATAAGAATACCACTGCACCACTGGATAAATCTGTGTTGACAAGTCTACAGAGTTTTGGTCCCCTGAGGAAAGAAAGAGAATTTAAAAAGGTTCCCAAAGGAGCCACATGGACAGTGAAATGTTGCTGGGTAGAACAAGAGGTAAAACTGGGAGCTCTGTAAAACTGTCCGTCAGGGGCAGGGGATAAACAAGGAGTGTTTTCTCACAGCCTATTCCACTGTGAGGTGCAGAGGTGAGCAGCAGGTTACCAGCTCTGAACAACAACAACAACAGCAACAACAACAAGAACAACAAGGTGTTTCTTTCCCATAGCCTGTAATTAGGCTGTGGGATTTCTTGCTGCATGGTTGCAGCAGGTGGTAAAAGTTCATAGGACTCGGAGGAAGCCTGCACAGGCTCGTGGAAGACAAATCTACCAAGGGTTATTAAACATTTAGCAATCACCTCTGGCTGAGGAAATGCCTGAGGAGGCCATGAGAACATCAGTGGGAAATATCATCACCCGCTTGTTCTGGAGATTTTTGTAATCTTCTCACGAATCTGCTTTTGATCACTGTGGGAGGCAGGACTCTGAGCTGATGGACCTTTGCTCTGACCCAGTATGACCACGCTTGTACTATCCGGTGGAGTTGTGTGTAATTGTAGGCTGAGGAATTTTCTGGAGATTTGCGAGGAGATAAAACTACCTAGTGCTTTTATTGCTATTTTTTCCTGCTTAAAATACTGTAAAGGCAATTGGTGAGGGAAATGTTTTTCTCAAATAAGGAATTGTGTGCTAATAGGAAGACAAAATGCAAATATCAGATGCTTCAACTTTCTTGTTACTTATTGCCGGTGCAATTAGTTTCCATTTTCTTCACACCAGGGCTTAGTGTGACACTAAGTCACATTTAACCTCATTTGAACTTCTCTGCCAAGTTCAATCATAGAGGCTATTATTTGTCCCTTTTAAAAAGCTTTCATTTTCTTGTTAGTCCTGCAACTGATATAAACTACATGTCACTTTTAAAAGCACTTGTGTTTGACAAAAACAAAAGAACAAGATCCTTGCCTTAGAGTTGCCTTTCAAAAGAGGATGTGCATCTACAGAAAAGGTTGCTGTTTAGATTGCTTCTTACACTGCAAGAACTGGTCAAATAAGGACTCTTTTTAAAAAAGCATGAGAATGAAGTGCAGGAGGATTGAGGGTGACAAAGAGGCTGCAATGAAATGACGAAGTCATGTCCTGAGCTTGGTTGAGTAATATGTTTACAAGATGCAAAGAGTGCAGTAAAAGGTAGTTTTATGTGTGGGATTGCACAGCACAATGCAATCCAAGCATGAGGAGCCAGCTGGTCCTAGAAGCACTTGTGCAACTGTATTGGAAGAACACCTTGATGGTTTAGCTGGTACTGATATCCTCTGCTGTGAGTCCAGCTCTCATGAAAATCACTGGGGAGTGCTTCTGCTAAACCTGACTCTGGACTACAACTCCAAGAATCCTGTCTTTTAGTTTCCAAAGTTGCACAAGCACCTCTGAAAACTGGAAAGCTTTAGTGGCTCTCCCAGTTTGTATAGGAAATTATCCTAATATCAGGAATAGGAGGCAGTAGAGCTTCTGAATTATTATCTAGTCTGTTAGCTACAGGACCATTCCTCTCAGACATATGTTTTGCTCTAAATGTCCCTAGTCAGAGGCACTTTCACACATGTATCTAGATTACTAATATTTGTGTCTATTTGTTTTAATCAAATCTGCCACCATCCCTCTCAGTTGCCACCACGTTGGGTTACCATAAAGAGCAGGGAATTTCGTTATGGACCATTTGGAGAATTTTGAAGTCACCTTACTTCTTTTTTTAATACAAACATTTTGATTCCTTTACAGAGAGACATTTTAGTCCTCAGGGTATGTTTCAGCCTACCAGACTGTTACAGACAGGATGCATCATGCACTGCCTCTATTGAGTAACTCTGTGAGTCAGAGAGCATTTGCCTCACAGCTCCAACTCCCACAGCTCCTGGATGCTCAAAGCTGCAGGGTGAGTAAAGAGTATTCTCAGAGGGACTCTTCCTTCTTCCATTTGCCTTGAGCTCCTCAGAGAATGATGTTCTCTTGTGCTTCTTACTCCTTCCCTACCATGGGGCAAAGAACCTAACCATTAATAGCTAATTGAAAAAATTCCCATGACCACAGCTTATTAACTTGATTCTTCACCAGGAGTTCCAGAAAACACTCTCTACAGAAGTGAATAATAAAAATCTGAGACAGAATGTAATCACACTGAAATTACAAAAATGGAATTATTCTGCATGACAGATGTTGGCAATTCTACTAGCTTTCAGTTTTGGGTAATTACCCGTCTGAGCTCTCTTATCACCTGGCAGCAGTTTTGATTGATCAACATGCCTATCATGGTTGTGTGCAAGATATTTAGATGGAGTGGTTTTCTCAGCTATATCGCATGGAATTACACAATGCCAAATTACATACTTATGTGCTCAAAGGCACCTTGAATGACCCTACAAAAATAGCTGGTGTCTTGTTAGAAAGTAAAGATGAGTCTTGCTGACAATATTAGCATGTTCTGAGGTAATAGGCAACTTTAAATAATCATTCTGACGTCATGTTTCTTCATTCTAATGCCATCCTGCTAATTATCCAATGTTAGATACTATGATTTTACCTCTAATAATGCCTTTCCCAAACAATGATTTATAGGAATACAATTTTCTGCCTTGTTTTAGGTGACAGTGACCATAGTACCTACTTAGCATAACTGAGAAACAGGATTTGTACTGGCATGCAAAATCTGGGTGGCTTTGATGAATAAGATATCCTGATGCCTCTGAGGTAGAACCAACAATAAATGATTGACAGCAGCTAGGTAATGTGATGGAGAACAAATGCAATGATCAGTTTGTAAAGTAAAACAGTGGAAAGGCAGATTTCTGTAACAGCCCTTTTCATAGTGACCAAGCAGAGATACTGTTGAAGTGATCCACTTGAGGAAAGCAGCAATAAAACAAAGGATTTAACTTCTGTGCAGTTTTATCCCCATCTCTGCTGTGTGTGAGTACCCACTGCATTAAAAAATAGGCTCTTTTTCCTTGTGCTGGTCTCTGAACAATATTGGTGTAAGGTTGTGATTGCACAATAGCCTGTCGCATGTCTTGTTTCAGTGTGCATCTCATGAGGTGATATTAAGCAAAGAAAATCACAGGAAAAGCTTGACACAGCTTTTTGAAGCAAAACATTTCCCTGTGATTTCCAGTTGAATTCAGCAGAAATGCTTGACTCAAGTATTAACTGTTTGCAGGATGGCAAAAAGGCAAACAAACATTTGCTTAACTTGCTGAGATCTTTTCTGATACTGTGGAAGCAACACTAAAGGCAGAATGGGGTTGGCTGAAGCCAAGGACTGAGATTATCAACACAATTCCTCTCTACAAAGAATTTTGTGAGCCATGAAGATAAGTTACCTTGGATGCAAGAATATTCCTGGATGACTGAAAAGATGAAAAATAAGAAAAGTCTCTGCCTTCTCCATGGATTTACCTCCTGTCCTCCTTTTACTTGCCATTTTTATTTCCTAGTTTTTACCTTTCTTTATTTTTTCGTATTATTTGCTAAGTAGTCTTGCTTTTCTCTAAAGGCTCAAGGGTTACCTTCTGTTTCTGTGTTTCAACACAGTTGTTTTCTCCCCTCTTTCAATATCTGTTCAGACTCTTTGCTGATGCTATTTTCCAGGTGCATTCTTCTCAGTCATGTGACCCACCCCTGTATGTCACGTTCCATAAACAATGTTAAATACAGTACCTGAATAAATGGAAAATTGGAAAGCCTGTTAGATGAATTGTAGCAGAATTCTTCTTTACCCTCTTACTTGGCTCAACTCTGAGCAGTCAAGAATAGAAAGCTGGAAGATTGCCATCAGAGAGGTCCTTCTGAAAGCAGAAAATGGAACATTGCCTTTTAATAAACGTTGTCCCCAAAAATCACAAGAAAGGAAGTGAAAGAGCAAGATGACACAGTGAGGGTGAAATCTGTGCATGTAGACCCTGGAAAACACTGTTGTCATGCAACAGGTCAGGGAAGAAGCAATGCTCAGAGGGTCTGTCCCTAGATGGCCAAGGTATTTTAAACTGACAAGTCTGAATCCATCACAGAAAATCTCTGTGAGTGCTTAAAGAGCTCTATTCACATTTGCTCTGTTCTGGTCTCCAGGTATCTGTATTATCTGTATCCCAGGGCTATCTCCCATGCATTAGCACCAGAGCAGAAGAGGCCCAGTCCAATCCTGGAGGCCCATGGTCTTTGCCTCTAAATAATTTCTGAACTCTGCTGAGCCACCAGCTACAGGACAAAGCAGGACTGGGTTGCAGGAGGGCTGGAAGTCAGGGCTGCAGTTTCTCTGTGGGGAATGAACAACAGTTTATGCATCCACATGGAACTGGAAAGCTGTGGGAGAGCACTGGCCTGAGCATCTCCCAGTCCTACACACCAGAACTTTCTTCTGGTGATGCCCCTGATTTGGCTTAGTAGTTAATGTCAGCAGGGAGGACAAGTGAGCTCCGAGCCCCTGCCTTTGCAGGGCCTTTGAGCATGAGAAGTACATGTAGAAGCACCTGCTGCCTTTACAGTTCCAGTATCCCTGGAGCTATAGACTTTGTGGTTTTCTTCAACCATAAACCAAACCCTAAGCCTAAATTTAAGCTAAACCCTAAGGGGAGCAGTAAAAGCAGTCTTTTGCTGAGGCTGAGGTGGCCAGCACATGGCTGGTGCCAAGGATTCAGGTGTGGGGGGATCAGTGCTGGGGCAGTGCCGTGCTCACCTTGGCATGCCTTCAGTAGCTGCTCCAAAGCCTTCATCAGTGGCACACACTGACTGCATACAGATTGTAACCATGAAGGTTGTTTCCCCTCCTCCAGTTGCAAGCTAAATTGTAATACATGTGAAAAGCTGTGCATGGCTTAGGGCCTAGAACAAAATCTCTTTTAGCATTCACAAATACCGACCTTCTCTGGAATTGTTTTGAACAGGACCAGCACTTTGGTAGTGTGAGTGATGATACACAAGTTAAGCGAGGTGTGCCCATCTTGAGATAGCAGAAAGCGTGGTTAAGGATGGAAGGAGTTATTGTAAGAAGTGAGAAGTGCTTAGTATTTTAAGGCTTCTTTTTGCTTGTCATCTCCTAGAAAGACTCCTTTTTTAAAAATTTTTTTAATTAAACTGTTACTGGAGCATAAGATTTGTCTCTCATATTTGGATCAAGTGTATTTTAGACATAACATGACTTGTCTATGCTGTGTAGAGTACAAGGTAAAGGTTTGACTTTCAAAATCTGCTGAATTTGATAGACATCTGGAAGAAACTTCCTTAGAGCATCTAATTTATAAAGCAAGGATGTGAGCTGCTGCACTGAGGGCATTCAGGGTCTCTTCTCCAGGAACATGCTTTTGCTGGCTGGAACAGAAGGCAAGCAGGGCAATGCAACTGACACACATTAAAAATCTGTATCATTATTTTAAAATACGATGTGCAATTACTAGTAGACAGCCCACTTTATTGCCAGAAGACATGAAAAAAACCATCATTCATTACATCAATAATGTATTTTCCTGTTTTTATATACAATGTGCTATTTCTTGTCTTCATATACATGAAGTACAATATGCAGTTAGTACATTCTGAAATAAGAGACATAAATTCATCTTGGAGATAAAGGTCAGGTCCTTTTGAAGTGAGTTTTACAGGTTTTTAATGTTTTCCTTTCTCTTTTATGCTGGAAAAAAGAACAAAGCAAGAATGAATGCAAAAAATTAGACCCTTGGTTTGGGTGGGAAGGAGTAACGAAAGGTTAAATACTCTTGTGTTGTAAGCACGGAAATTATAATTGGGCAGAGTTTGTTTAACCAGCTGTGACCTACTAACTTTTGCACAAGAATGATAAGCACAAATTGTACCTAAGGAAACCAGATTCTTTTCAGGGTGAGATTGGTATTCACACTCCCCATTTCCTCTGCTTTACATCACAACCCGTAAACGATACCAGCAGGGTGAGAGCAAGCAGGGTGAGCAGCGTTTCCTCCCAGGGCAGAAGCACACACGCTGCCCAGATGTGCATCATCTTCACTGATTTTGGCAGTCAAGGATTGTGAGCTGCCTGTCACAGATGCTGTCCTTCCCTGCCTCACTGCAGGACATTAAGGGTCACTTCTCTGTAGCCAAGTTTGCAAAGGAGTCCCAAGACTTTGTCACTATTATGATGTGGCACCTGACTTCCTCAGAGAGAAAAAAAGAACGGCCCAGTGCATCTAGATTAGCCCAGAAACCGATGAAAGATTTGCAGTGCCGTTTCCCAAGAAGCAGTGAAAGCACAGTTTAATCCCAAATAGAATCAATTTTCTACATTATGTGAAAAAACCCCCAAACCTAACCCCCACAAAAACATGCTTTGTCATGCTCACAGAGTCACTAGTACTTTTAAATCATGTATGGCTAAGAGTCTTGACCTAGTTTCATATGCCAAATCTGGGAACAAAGGAAAAAGCTGGGGGAAGGGAAGAACAGGATGGCACCACTGCACAAAACCCACAGTCCTACATTTGTCCTCTTTCATCCTGCTTCCAACATCTACTTTTAAGACAGCAGTTGCTGCAGGAGTCCTTCACT